>KZ271558.1:132356-192237 GCA_002249935.1 Onchocerca flexuosa
TTATTATTATTATTATTATTATTATTATTATTATTATTGTGAAATATAATATTAGTGAAAATGAAAAAAAGAATTTTCTGATTTTAAATTCCAATTTCTCATCCTTCCGATTCTCTAGATCTATCCATTGCAATAGCCAAATGCCAAATATGGCTTCTTTGGATGATGGAAATTTGATTGTACATGGTGAACTGGAATCCTGGAAACAAGTTCGAGTTCCTAAACATCAGTATAATTTTTTAAATTACCAAGAAAACAGATTTAATGCTTTGTTCTGCATTTTTTTACTTCATTGATGACTAAAAAGAAGTTAAAATTCATTAAAAAACTCTCCATTGATAATGACTCTTTTTTTGATTCTTTCAATAAAAATTAAATTGTTGTTACAATAACATTTTAGATGCTACTATCAAGGTCTCAGTGGTGGTTTATATCCGAACATCAGTTGGTATCAACTGATTGGTGATCTCGTCGAGGTGATTTTGAGATATTTCATTCAGTAATTTTAAGAATTAAGTTACTTGCATTTGACTAATTTCACTGTAACCATATAAACTTAAACTATCTGATATCCGTGAATCTAAATATTTTCAATTTTTTCATATGTTTTTCTTATCATTTTGCTTAGTAAAAAAATCATCGAAAGTTTACTCATAATATGGCATATTATCATTATAACTGATCAATTCATAAATTTCAAATCGTTGTATTTGAAACAACGAACTTTTTAAGATGACATTCGCATTGCAGATACCCCCTAACAAGCGACTTCTTGTTCCCTACGATCAGTTCATAGTGCGATGCTACAATAAAACTTTGCTTGGAAAAATCAGCAATGAACCGTTTTATAATGAGTCCATATTTTATGAACGAGCTTTTGTAACATTTTCCAAAATGGATAATATGGTTTGTTCATAGTGAAAAATTCAAATTTCTAATGCAGTCGATTTTGCCATGCTTCAGTATGGATTGCAGATGATAAAGTAAAACCAATTCTTCATGAAAATTGTAGGAAAGCAAGAGGAGATGGAAAGCATATAGTTGCTATCATCCGGATAAGTGTGTTTTGAGAGATTTTTTGTCTTGATGACTACTTTTTTGAATTTTGTTCAGTTCCTGATCGAATATTTTTTTCAGCTCAAAGAAAAGTCAGAATTCGCACAAGCAGATCCAGTAAGATTTTTGAAATTATTATTTCAAAAAAAAAAAAAAAAAAATTGAATTTTTGGATTAACGACAGGTTTAAAAAATTTGATTTTTTATACTTTAACCGACTAAGTTCATCCCTTTGTCTTTTTTTATTTTCAGGAAAAGCCATCACTCAATATTCTTGTATTAGATTCCATATCGAGGAATCAGTTTCTACGACACATGCACAAAACTGTTGCATACATGAAACGTCTTGGTTTCATCACTCTAGAAGGTTTCAAATAATTGTAAAAGTCTACTAGTAGCTTCATTAGAAAGAAAATTTAGTTTATGACTGGAAATTAAATATTTTGCACGAAATTGAGGAATTATTTCAAAATGGAAGATGAATAAGGTGTAAATTTAATACATCTTACTGCTCTTCTCTATAGCCAGAACAAAACAATTATTCTTGCATTTTCCTTCGACGCAGTTTTTACTTATTATAATAATAACTTTCCAAAAACTTACAAAAAATTCGACCTTCGTAATTCAGGATACACAAAAGTGGGCGATAATTCTGCAGTAAACTTGTTGCCAATACTGGCTGGCAAATCAATATTACCGCAAATTGGTGGCAATGGTGATGAAATTCTACCACAAAATAAAATAGTTTCCTTAGAAAATATTGAATTTTTGTGGACAATGATGAAAGGTGCTATTTGTTTGCAGAAAGTGTTTTTTTTTTTTTTTTTTTTGAAATTTCATATTATCCGATAATAGCAATACAAAAAAATCTTTGGCAGAATAGTAATATAAAGATGATTTGAATAAGTTATAAACATAAAAATTTAAGATATCAACCTGTTAGATGATTCAACGATACTCTGTAAAGGATAAGGTGAAAAATAATGTTAAATATAGACAGGAAATGTGTAACGATGATAAACGATGATATCGGTAGTATATTTCGCGGACTATTTTACTATCCCAACGAGACATTCCAGGGATATAAAACGCCACCAACGCATTTCTACTTTCGACCGTTTCACTTGTTCAATTATCGTCATAATAAAATTCCTGTCAATGGTCAGTGTCTGCGAACCGGCGAGGTATCATTTTTATGAGCCTGTATGATTAAAAATTAAATTCCGATCTCAACTAGTAGTTTTGTTTGAGAGACAGACTGATCATTCTTTTATGCATCAGTGCATTTGAAATCACTTAGATTTGCGCCGAAGTCTACTTGGATATATGGGAAACATTTGCGACCAAATTTAAAGATTTATGTCACTTTTCATTCAATTTTATAACTGATCTAACTCATAATAATCCGAGTAATGTTGAAGCCATTGATGATCGATTGCTGTAAGTTATATTATTGAGTAAATAAAATCTGTAAATTTTATTTAAAAAAGTTAAAAAAGTTTTAAAAAGTTTAAAAAAGTTTTTTTTCCTAATTTTATTTAATTTTTTTAAAATAAATTTGTAATTTTCTTTTTTTTTATTTTATTTGTAAATTTTTTTTGCAAATTTTTTTTTTTTTGTAAATTTTTTTTTTTTTTATTTTTTAAATTTTATAAATTATTTTTTCAATATTTTGATGCCAAAAGAAAGATTTTTCTTTGTTTGATCTTGTAATAAAAAGGAACAATCTCGACTTACTCCGTTCTTCCATCTTTGGATTTTTATTCGTTTTTTTTTTTTTTTTTTATAAAAGTTACTCTTCAAAGATCAATTTGAGGAATGAATACGGAAGTATACTTAATCTTTAGAACATCTTTGCAACGTCTACATGACAGCGGGGTATTCAACTCGATGGCGTTGATTATAATGGGAGATCACGGGAATCGGATTGGATCAATTCAACGGACTTACATTGGCCGAATCGAAGAACGAGCACCACTATTTAGCATCAAATTACCCGATGCCTTCACTTTCAAGTATGAACGGGAAATAAAAAATTTGAAGAAAAACACGAAAAGGTTAGAAGTTTAATTAAAAGAATTTTTTTTTTAAAACCGAAAGAAGTCGAATTACTTCAATTTCGTATGGGATGAATGCTGAAGTACATATATCCTTTAGAATATCTTTGCAATGTCTACGTGGTCAATTCGAAGGCGCTGATTATAATGGGAAATCACGGGAAAATGTAATATGAATTCCAAAACACATCGAAACATAGCTTTTTTCGAGACATTCCGATACTTGAAAGATATAGAATTTTTGCTTCTTTTTGGAGAACTTTTAAATGCCTGTGATGATGTGGTTAAAATTGCGTCAGTACTAATAATGCCTCATGCAGTTCAAGGAAATTTCGAGCTAGAATCTATAATTATGAACAATCGTTCAGTATAAGTTTGTTCCTTAAATATTTCAAAAATTTAGATTGACCAGCAATTTTGACATACACCAAACACTAAAGGATATATCTAAGGCCGAATTTCGACGAAATCGGTCTTATTACGACCAAAAAGGTAATTTCAAAGAAACAAAAAAAATCTAAAAATTAGAGAGATATTGAATAAATTTTTAGTTCTTCCACGAGTTGTTAATGATTGCGATAAGAAATTGTATTAGTAAGAAAATTGTATTGGATTGTATTTATTACAGAAATTATATTAGTAATAGTGATGAGAACGAGGAGCTCCTTTCTTAAAATGAAAAAAAGTGGGGTCATTGCGTTGTTCCCTTCTGAGTTTTCTAAATTTTATTTTTGGTTCTGAAAGAATGTCTAAAAATTTTACCAACATTAATTTGTGAACAGAATTTACTTTAAAAAAAAAAAGATTATTATTGTTTACTGGTATTATTTTAAGAAAATGAATGTCTAGGTAGAGGTATCAGTTTATTTGATGAAGTGATAAATGAGAATAGAACTTGCGAGGATGCTGGCATTCCAGAAAATTTTTGCCTGTGCATGGAACGAAGAAATCTGAGTAGATTGAACAGGTTCGTCTTCGAAATATCCTTTTTTTCTCTTTTTGTACATCCTTTCTCTCATTGATTGGCAAAATTATGTCATGGCAAAAATTGGACTTTTTCAAAATCTTCCAAAAATCTTTTAAAAAAAATTTCATGTGAACCATTGATTTTTTAATACTGCATAAATTTTAGAAAACTACATCATGATGTGAAGGCTTTGATTTTTTGCTAAATTTGACTATTATCTCTTTTCATTGCTGCCTATTCCTTTGCAGTAGCTCAACAGAATTCAAAAATTTGATAGAGTTGGCAAGGAATATCATTGCAAACAACGATTGTCTTGATGTAAACCGTCTGGAAGTACTTTCCGAAAAAATTGACGTATATGCCATCAATCAAATGGTTAGACACGGATTGCGTGATCAGGCTGAGTAAGTTTTTGTGCGAAATGAATTGTTGTATTACAAAATGCTCATTGAGATGTGGGTAGTCTGTCAACACGTGAATCATAATAATCTTTATTAGTGACTTATTTTATGGAAGGAATTTGGACAAGCTACTCTGATAGAATAAATCTACATATTTCCACTTTTGACATACTCACATTTTAACTTACTTAGCTGGCCAAAAATTCGAGGAAAACAAGCAGAATTGGAAATAATGTATTTTGAAATAAATGTTACGGTGCCCGTTATTACTCGGAATCCAGAAAACCAAAGGTTTGTACCATATTCAATAGTTGTAATCCATGCGAGTTTTTACAATGAAAAATTGTGAAATATTCATTTCACTGAGTGATACTTATTTTGGAGGCATGAATTCTTCCAAAATATGAGAAATATGGAAAAACGGGTGAATTTATAGTTCACCGGAGCACTTACAGTGTTCCGGATTCATATAATTTCCAATCCCGAAATCATTAATAAAGTACTAAATGTAGGAAATTTGTAGAAACTTATTGCGGGAATTTTTTGTTGCGATTACATGAGTAATCGATCGTGAATACTTCATTCGTGATAATAACACAGTCAAAGAGCAAACAGAATCAGTCCAAAATACATCGCAGTGAATCAATAAAATGAGAAGTACGGGCAAAGAATAAGCAACCGGTCGATAGTTAAATCCAGAGAGTGAATGATCCATGTCAATACAACAACCCTTTTACAGTGGATACATAGAGATGGTTGTGACTGTGAGATCGGGACAATTACATAAGTACGAGTAACAATTTCTCGCTTATGAAGTTAAAGCTGCGAAGGAAGACAAAGATCAGGGTTAGATATGTGCTTGGTGAGAGGATGGGAAAAGCTATGAGTCATGATTAATATAGTAGGGATATATTTATAATTTTTTCGGTTTTCCGACACTAAATTGTTGGAAATTTTTTTTTGTAGGATATTTGTGTTATTCCGCGTGAAACATTATGCAAGAGCAGGCAGTTATGCTCTAGTCAGTGATCCATATGTTTATCGCAATGAATTCGGTTGTGCTGCTAAGAAATTACAAACATTCTGTTCGCGTTGTATTTGATATGAAATACTAATTTTTACGATGTTTAGAGGTTAATTGTTTGTTTGTTGTATACTAATAATATTATTCATTTATTTATTCAAATGTTTGTTTTCTTCATTTCCTCAAAATGAAATTTCATGAATGTTTCTCTTCCCATGTCCCTGTCCACACTCTACCCACTTTTCTCAACATGACATTAATCGGTTATAATGGAAGTTGCCGTCAATCTCACACTTGATTTGATCTGATCTGACCTTTTCGTTCGATCTATGGGATGTAAGTCGTTGTGATGACGTTATTTAGATCTTTTTTCAGTGCTTTTTTTGTTTGCCATCTTCCCGGACCATTGATGGATTGAAGGTTTTGATGTGCAATTCACACTTTTCTTTCGGGTTAACTGTCTATTATTGTGCTCTTTGCTTGCTAAAATTGCTCCATACTTGCTTCTTCTTTACTCTCAAGTCAGATTCAACTTTCTTTTGACAGATTGTCTTCTATGCAATATCGAATTAATCTTTCTGCACTTTTGGTGATTATATTGTCATTGCAAAGACAGTCATTCAAATTCGCTCTCATTTTTCGCACTTTGACCTTTCCAAATGTGTCATCTCTGCAGAGACTCATTCATAAGCGTACTACGGTTGATTTGTCGGTCACTTTCATGTGGTGAGGCCAATAAAGGAAAATGCGAAAATCTCGTCGTTTCGTTTTACATTTTTTCTTATTTAATCAATAGCATGAAGAGTTAATGGAATGATTGGATCATTGCATTAAAGATAGCGTATGCCTCTTTACTAGGCCTATTTTTTGGCTGACTTTGTCATGTTAATTCTTAGGCATAGATTTTGTGAATGAATAATCCCTCTATATTCTTTCGAATTATTTCTTGTGATTTTTGTTGAGATTGAAGCAGTTTTCCGATCTCTGAAACTTTGTATTTTCTATCAATTAGTTCTGGTTTATTCTTCATATTGTTTCCTATCCAGTCGCAAATTATCCTACAAGTGATCATCTTTCTCTGCAGAAATACATATTTGACCATAGAATTATTTTATAATACTTTTATATCAGACTGTTATTATTTCTAGCTTTATATTAATTCTGTCGGTCATATTTCATAGCATTCTTTTTACATATGAATTCAACTTCTTGTCATTTTAAGCAGTCTTTCAAAATATTTACATCTGTGTCGTTTTATGATTATGAATTATAAAGAAAAAATTATCATCTGTTTACAATCAAAATTGTTATTCACAATTCGAGCGCACTAAATCCATTTTCGAGCCCTTGGACTTTCTTTAGAGAAGTTAAATTAATCATCAAGATTAATTATATGCCGTTTAATTCATATCAAACATTCAAATCTTGCAGAAAAGATCGGTTCGTACAGTTGAGATGAAAGCACTGAATTGAAATTTGTCTTGCAACAACAAGTGAACTTAATCCGGAGAACTTGCACCGCCCTACGGCATCGTTTGACATTCGTAGAACAAACTTAGTATTTAATATATCCATTTCCGCCTTAGCTGAAGAATGCTTCTTTTGCTCGAAATATCGTCCTTTTAAATTCAAGAAGTTTGTGAATGTCATTGCATTTTGACCTTCGAGTAGTTATTGAAGAGAAATCCTCTATCTTCTGGGGACTTTCATCTTTCAATAGTATGATGGTTGTTGCAACACTAATGATCGTCAAGTGGAAAACGAACATTCCTTTTTCTATTTTGTTTTAGAAACGAGTTGTGTGTCAGTAGGAAAAATATTTAATCTTTTTAAGATAAAAAGTTCTTTTGCAACAAATTTTAACATAAAAATTAAATCATCATCAAATTCTTCAAAAAGATGTATCAGCATTGAAAGAAAAATTATTATAAAACTCACATTAATTAGATTTCGAAATAGCATTTCAAAAAGAGTAAATGGTATAATTTAATATTTTAAAGTCATTTTATTCATTGAGTACTTTATTAACAACATTTGCTTTTAATAATTTTCATGTCTAAATACCGAATAAATTTTAAGTTTTCGAAGTCCTTTCATCGGAAAAAAAAAATTGCTGTCGGTTTAAAATTATTTTCACATAATATTTCTGAAACAGCTGCTTCTCAATCCATCAATTCGTTCACCAAATTCTCTTACATATTTTCTCATCGAATAAAGATTTAGTTCAATAAATGAGTCACAATACTATGTGTATTGTTATATATCAGTTAATTTCTTATTCTGACTAACTAGACATGGCCACGCTTTCGTGGTCGGCTCCCGGTGAATGGAGAAAGTAGGTAGACATGGTCAAATAATCCAATCTGCTCATGAAGATATGGTCAAAAAATCCAGTCCGCTCACTTTTACCTCTCACAGGTGTTACAGTTAGATAAAAGGCAGGTATATCTATACAAAAACACTCGCCTGTTCGAATGCAACGTTGGATCAAAGTTTTCAAATCAATCGGTAAAGAACTTTCGGAGCTTTAAGATCAGTAACAAGGAACATTTACATTTTTATTTTTATAGATATAGAATATAGATGATGATAAAAAGTTTCAACAGTACAGCTGTAAAAGATAAAATAAAACTAAGACTTACGTGATAATATAGTTGAGGCTCAAATTGCAAGCAAAACGAAGTCCACGATAATTCTACAGTAATTTCTTTTAAATCAACAAATATTTTTTCCTTGTTATGTCACAGGGACAAAAAGTCATTTGTTGCAAGTTTAAGCAGTGTAAAGGAAGTGTCCTTTTTGGAAACTCGTTTCTCTGATATAAAAGTTCATCTTTCACAATAATCGAATTGAATTACATCAAATGATATGTGTCGTAGATAGAAACCTTCTCTCGATAAAGAATGCCTTTTGACTAATTTTTGATTAATTTAACTGTGGCTCACTCGACTGGATATAAGAGATTACTGGAAACAACTAACTGTAGCTAACTCGATTGGAAACAAGAGAGAATAAAAATGCTTTAGCTTGCATAATTCAGTTAGTATTATTTTGCATTCAAATGATTAACTTCATCTACTCTATCAGCTCCACACTGATCGATTTAGCTCTATTGTAATTAAAAAATTTTATTTCAGAAAGTTAAGCATCTCAATTATTCGAAATATTGATAGAGTCATTCAGAAAAGTTTTTTATCATGTTGTATGATGGAGACGAATTCTGTTGAGAAGAAATTTATTGACTGACGGAGCAGTAATTCTTCATTTATGTTACAAGCATTATTAGACAATATCCAAGTAAATTGATCACTGGGTTATTCTTTCCTCTATCGCTCGGAGGATCTGAGAGAAGAATACTGCTCTATCTGAATTGTCGAATTTCCATCATATATGTTCTCGTGTTTGATCACATCCATGATATATCACGTTAAAAGCACTAACATTTCATTTGATCCGTCAGATCAAGCGGAGTTGGGCTTAGCTGGTACTTGGATTGGAGATAGCCTTATATTTTTTTTTTTTTATTATAGACACTTTTCGTTTTTTTGAACACTTTTGTGCTATCTTATTAACAGATGTATAGCAGTGGCGAAATATCAACTTCAAGGTCTTCACTGATCCCAATCGTTCCCTAAAATATTTAGCAGTCAGTTTATGACCTCATTTCTTTTCGTATTTCAAAAATAAAGAAAATGTTTGTTTTGTAAAACAAGCTGAAACAACTTCTCAAATTGTTTTAAATTGTTGCGTTTTTACAAAAATAATAAATTTAACACATGTTAGTATTACACAACTTCATGTACTTTCTTCCGTCCACTGATGTGTTTATTCCTTTTTCTTCTTCTTTCCCTTTGAATAAAATTGTTGTTTGAATAATCTGAACAAAACCAGTATAGAAATACCAATATTTTAATTATATGATTTAATTACAAAACCAAAGAAACGAAGAAAAAGGAGATTTAGTAGCTGTAAGAAACACTTGGTGTTGAAAGCTGCTGAGGT
The DNA here is from genome assembly GCA_002249935.1 of Onchocerca flexuosa. Classification (NCBI taxonomy): domain Eukaryota; kingdom Metazoa; phylum Nematoda; class Chromadorea; order Rhabditida; family Onchocercidae; genus Onchocerca; species Onchocerca flexuosa. The sequence continues at coordinate 141,864 of KZ271558.1, forward strand.
TTTAGATAAATCCTGAAATCTATGTCTACTATGAGCAATAATTAAACCTAATTTCTGATAAATATTTTTTTGTTTTTCCTGAAAAAATAATCACCAAAAGAGATGTCATTGATCAAAAAAGATCGCATTATTAAAAATTTTGAAGGTCATTCGAATACATTTAATGTTGAATCATTCTTCTGTCATTTATTTCATTAGAAATGTTGTACTATTATTGCAACCATTGCAATCGATCTTTATTTTGCTCGAGCTGTTTTCTTAAAAATATTGCCACAATTTGTACAAGAACAAAATTTCAAATTTTATTATGAAATACAAATAACTAAATTCAGGAATTATTTGTATTGATTGATTTACTTATAAATTTATTTACGATCTTGAAATGATCTCTTATTGATGGTTCTTGCGACCAACAGGCTGCAATAAAATACTTCTGTTTCACCACGCTATTTATGCTGGTAAATTTTTTTTTTATCTGATTTCTTGCAGTTAGCATTAAGGCTTTGGGATCAGCCCGTTTATTTCGATCAAAGATCAATGTAAGAAATGTGGCTGTTTCGTTTTATTTCTCAAAGCACTCTATTGACCGATGACCTTTTTAGTTCTCTCTTCATCTTCTTTATCTGAATTGACCCCTTGCATCATTTTACTCTAATCTTCTGTATCGCTTTTTTGGAATCAAAAATTTATCAAATATTCCTAATTTGTGAAATATAAGGGCTAATAAATGGGACATTCACCGTACGACAAGGCCTGGTAGTGGCAGATGAGGATCTCTAATTTAATTCAATTTATCTTCTGTCTGAATTTCCAATTTTAGAAAATATAAAGCCATCGATGTGAAATTAATCAAATTTTTGAAGTAATTTAACTCTCCTCCAGTCTTTTCGTGTCCACTGTAAATGAAAGCAATTTCATTTATCGCTTATAATTGTTTTAACTTCGAAATTTTCTGTGATCATTTTTCATGATATTATTTGTTCAAAAAAAAAAAAAAAAAAATTTCAAATTTGTGGGATTTTTATGACGAGTTCATCTTCCAACTTAATTCAAATCATTCCAAATTGATTTATTTAATTCAATTAACTTAAACGCCTAATTTTTTTCTTCATCACGATTACTGATTGGTTAGATCAGAATGTATTTCTTTTAGGTTAGATCAGAGCCACTGATGAGATCAGAACGTATTTCTTTGACTTGGTGTACTATTTCTGTACCAGGTTAGATCAGAGATAAATTCGGAATGTAATGGGAAATGCCATAAGAAATTAAATTCTTATTTTGTAATAAGGAACAGAAGTTTTTACTAGTTTCTTATTTGGAAAGAATTTTTTAAAACATCATATTTTTTAAATGAATTATTTGAATTTTTCTGCATTTTCGTCGAATTTCTATGTTATTTGGTATTTGATTTTTTCACCACTATGAAAAGGTTTTAAAGGATTTGGCATGACTCACAGAAGTAATCTGATTTGCATATTAAAAAAAAAAAACACTGCTTTTAACTTCGAATACACTGAGCGATTAAGTCTCAAAAAAAAAATAGTTTAGGACCAACAGAACAAAGTTGACGAACGCTTTTATAAGTTAAGAGGAAAGTGTTACAAAATTTTATTGTTAATTTTATGATAAGATAATAATTTTATCAGATACCACTTAATACTGTTTCTGGCCAGAGTCTCTTTGGAATTAAATCAAAAAAATGTCGAATTTTTAATTCGATTTAGATGAATTTTTCATACCATAGAGCTGATGACAATGATAAAAGTGATATCAGTGAAAACTTAATAGATAAGAATATCGATGAATTCGCAAGAAAATGTTACGCGAATTTTTTATACTTTTTACTGTCGCAATGTTATCAACCGTACTATGGATTGCTTCGTTCCGTCGTTCCATTGGAGATGTCAACATTCTGCAGTCCTCCAATCAGCAAAGTGTGTGCATTTCAATTTCTTCTGAATTCTCTAAAACTTTTCTACAATGCTCAGTCATAAAATTCGAACCATTTAGTGCTTTTCTGCAAATATTGCAGGAAGAAAAACTGATCCAAAAATATCCATTTTTCTTGAGTTAAATATTTTCTTGTCAGTTATCAACTTTGTGACACTATGCTTCTATTTTCTGAATTACTTAAATGAGTGGTAGTCAATGGTGGTGTACATGTTTGACGATTTGAATCGCATTTTGCTATATATAAATGCTAATTTTTAAATTTATTCATAATCTCATGGCTCAGTTGCCATAGCTCTATATTCTTTGTTTAATTTTAAATTTTTAATTAACTTAAATATTTGCTCACTGATTTCTCCTACAAATTATAAGCAATCTCATAATTTCTAGTTTAAGTGAAAAATCTCTTCAATGCGTCAGCAAAAGCAAATGTCGAGGAATTGCTTTTGGAGACATTTGAAGCAGTTAAACAAAAGGTTTATTTTTCATCCATTTTCACTACTTTGATTTTTTCTTACAGTTCCGTTTTTGTGATATCTACTGCAGAGATACGGTTGCTTTATCAACGCTAATTTTAGCCTCCTTTACTATCAGACTATATCCTGAAGGATGAAATATGCAAGCGATTACTAATGAGCCACAAGTATTCAGAAAAGCTTCAAATGAACAAAGTTGATTTTTTTGTTTTTCTATTAAAGAAGATAGAAATGAATATCTACTCACTTCTTCGAAAGAAGCGTGTAAATAATTTCTGGAAAACTTCCATGTAAATTAGCTATTCGCTTCTATCCAATAAAATTACTTTGCCGCTTTTTTACAATTCATTTCATTTTATTCTTGGGCCTTATTTTATGTCACTGAATTGAAGTTTAAAATTAAATCTGTTTTTAAAGTACGTAGTAAGAGTAAATGAAAACAGCGATGAGCATCTGGACACTTCTTGTGATGCTATCCGGCAACGAGCCTTTTATCCTGCAACATCATTTTCAAGTGATGAAGAAAACTTTCCAATTGCTTTCGTCAGAATCGTTTACAAGGTTAGACATGGCCTGAAGGCCCAATTACCTCTGACTCAGTCAAACATTTCATCTTCAGCGTTATTAGCAATATCCCTCTCTCTGTCCAGTATTCCTTCGATGTTATTCTTGCAGGATTTTCACTTGCAAGAACTTCTGCTCAATTTGATGTATGCGCCACACAATTTATATTGCTATGCGTTGGATGCCAAATCTACATCACTATTTCATGAGCAGATGAGCAATTTGTCGAAATGTTTCCCGAATGTATTGTTAACTCAACGAGAATATGAAGTTGATAGTGCGGGTCATAATACTTCACGTAGTTTTCTGGAATGTTTACGTATAATACGAAGTTTACCAGGTTGGAAATATGCTGTCTTATTGCAGGTTTGCTATTTCAACTTTTTGCATAAATCGTTTCAATTTCATTAATTCGAATTCGATTACTTTTTTTTTTTTTTAAATATTGCCCTTTGGACTGCTTTTTACGATGCTTATTTGAACTCTTCGGCCTCACTATCGTTTTCATTTTTCAAATCCAGGAAAATTCGGTTTAAATATTCTGAAGCAGAAATTGAGATTTTCATTTGGAAATTTCAGAACAATGACATCCCATTGAAAAGCAATCGAGAAATGGTGCAAATTTTGAACGCTCTGAATGGAAGTAACGATCTCAATATAGGACATCCGAATGCAGATCGTGTACCCAGTGGTGCTCCCTGGACATTTCGAGAAATCACTCTCTTTAATGGTTAGTATCTTTATGAATTTTTCCTCGAAGTCTTCAGAAAATTTAAAATGTGAAGAATGTTTCGATATATTGGTCACTCTGGTTAACATAATTTTTTAAGATGATAAGCAGAACGATGATCGCAAATTACGGATAGCAAAAGGAAGTACAGCAGCTTCACTAAGTTATGCGTTCGTAGAATTCGTTGTTGACAAGTTGAATCTAACCATCTTGCTCGATAAATTCGATCATCTAAGCTATGGAGGGGATGAAATGCTTTTCTCTTCATTGAATTCCGAGGATTCTTTAGGTTGGTGCTTAAAGTGGTATATGTTTTTAAAAAGATGAAACGACTAAAAAAATCCCTAGAAGTAGAAGTATTATTATTTTCATTAAATTAATTTTTTGCCTTTCAAGATTTCATAAGTTTTATATTCCAGATGCACCTGGTGGATTTACACGGCAGTGTATTGGTGTTTATAATAATATGATCACTAGGTATTTTATTATTGTTAATTCATAATTAGTTTAATAAGAGTAAATTAAAATGGAAGCTTGAAAACTCATCTTCATAAACTCTGATACAGATGTCTCACCTTAGGATATGAAAATCATGACAGCTGATATTTTGTTGTATTAGCTAAGATATAAGCTTTAAAAACTTTGAAATAAGTCGAGAAAATATTAAATATTAGCCCACTATTTCAGAGGAAAATGAATTACTGGTAATTTAGTATCCAATATGTCGATGCCTAATAATTTGCTGAATGTTCTTAGATACGTGGTATGGAAGAAATCCACGAAACCATGCCGCAGTGGTTACTATCGTCACGATATTTGTATATTCGGTATTGCGGATTTACCCACCATGAGTACTTCTACAACTTTATTTGCAAACAAAATGCTTCCGGAATATGACTATACAGCAATCGGGTGCTGGGCTAATGCTCTTCATAATCGAACGTTTTCTGCTGTTAAAATTACGCCTAAAAAACTTAGCTATTATGCTAATCGTTTACCAGTTCGGTTTCACAACGAACGGGAAAGATGGAAATCCAATTTATCGGCTTTTGATTGCTCCCATTAATTAATTTAGAATTTTTCCCCATATTGAGTAAATGTGCAAATTTCCATGGAAATACCAAACTGAAATATTATTGATTCAAGGCATATTTGTTTCATATTTGTTAAAGTCTTTCAATCTCAAGAATTTGGATTCTGATTGTATGTTATGAGTAACATGCAATATGTAGGTTTGCCAATTATTTTATATAAAATCACTTTTTATTTGATTACATGAGTATTATTTGTGAGGTTACTATTCAACATGGCTATGTCCAAAAGAAAAGTTGCTGTTTTGGGCAATAATCTGTTAAAAAAGAAATGAAATTCAAAGCGGACTTCTGAAGTTAAAATGCCTCAAAATCAGGTTGAAATCTATTGACGCAAGAAAATGGATATCACTGATGTATTTGCCATCGGTATATTAATAGAATAAATTAAGCTTCAACATCAACTACAAAAAACATTAGTCCGATTGTGAAGAAAGAATCATTCTTCGAGAATAAATTTCAAGAAAGGAAGAAAAATGCAAGAAATAAAAGCAACGGTCAGTCAAAAACACATTCTGCACTGTCGACTCTGCACGGATGTTTCTCAAAAAATGAAAAGAAAATCCTCACCACACAATTTTGATCTATGATAATAGTTGATAACTGATACTTTCATTTCACAAAGACTCTCTATGCTCGATGACCTGCCTGTTCTGAATATTAAACTCAGGCTATTTAATTCACCTCGAGCAACAGACAAATCATCTAACTTGGACAGCCAGTCCAAGTAAAGAATATATGACAAAAAAATTTCAAGACTGAATAAAATACACAGACACATTCAGGGAATTATCGGATTAAATAACTTCGAGACACATTATTCTATTCTGATATCCTGCACTATTTTTCTGTGTTTTTCACTCATTTTCTAATCCATTTATTTCCTTTTCAGTTGCAGCTTAAGTTATAATAGTTTATATTCTGTTCATCAAAGCTTTAGAATTCATCCTTTTGTTCCTTTTCTCTAAATTCCATACTTCTGCAGAGTGATTCGCTAAATTTCATTCAATTTTTATCAAATCTTTTCTGGACGAAAAGCCTATATTACTTAGCAGACATCTGTCTGTAGGAAAGGCTCTTATTTCAGAGAACCGTTCTTGGTGAAGAATATAGGGCTCTGTCAGCAACTTGACACACTTCTTGTCGGAAATTTTCGAACAGTGCTTCATCATAACACATTTCTTTCTTGCGTCTGAGATTATCTGATAACTTGATTGCTTTATAAATGTTTTTTTATTAAATAAATCATAAAGTAAACTGAATAAAGTTGAATAAGTCATTAAATAAGCTTAATTAAGCTAATTTACATCATCCATAGGAATGCCTTGGGTGTTTGGACTTCCTTTTAATGAGTAATTAAATTGGCAAGCACGACAATTCTCTTTTTTTTCGTTCTCACGAAGATAAATGAAACTTGTAGTTGAGGAATTGCCAAGACAAATATGAAATAGTATTGCCTGATGCAGGTGATAGCTTATCGCACATTGATCAAATTTAATGACTCATGCAACAAAGTCGTTCGGATGGAGATAGACAACAGTTGTTTAGAAAAACTATTACTTGCTGACAGTAACAGAATTGAGAAACTTCCCTGCAGAGTGCGAGAACGATAGTTTTCTCCAATAATTAGCATATTTGGGTGGATGAAGGAATGGATGGGTGCTTCTGGTAAAGGTCATCGCTGTCTTTATAGTCTCACTCGATACTGCCAAAGAGATGCTGATTAATTCGCCTTCTGCATCCATATTCAGGAGGTGTTTACTCGTCGCATGTGTTTAATCTAGCCATCCACAAAGATTGTTAATTTAAGAGATAATTTTTGCAAAATTCATGCTCGGAATTGGATGACAAGTTTCTAAAAAGTGACGGTGACATTATTAGATCATTGTATCACTATTCCTTATTCTTGTGAAAGATACAATGTTCCTTGATTAACTATTTAGACAATAATTGTTCAACTTGGATGATAATTGGTTAACAATGATAAGAAAGAATATCGCTGATAGTTGGAATATAGAGTTTGTCTTCTTGACTGTTGATTGCCGAGATATTTGTTGGGAGAATAGTAGAGACATTTACTGGAGATTGGTTGATGATAGAGGTATGTTGGGTGAGAACTGAAGAAGTACCGTTCGTCGCGTTACCCAAATCAAATCAGTCCGATTCAGAATTCCTTTTCTCCAACCGATAGCAATCATTTCTGTAATAAGCGTTTTTTTTATCACATTCTCATCTTGTACAGAAGTTAGGTTATAGGACCGAAAGCATTTACATGTGAATTAGTTGTCGGTATTTACCACCGAAGATAAAGCTTGATAATCACAAAGATGAGAATTACATTAGATATGATACCGTTCATTTCTATGCATCTTGAGTGATGAGTCATGTGTGAGACTTTCCGGAACACAACATTTTGATTATTCGAATATATTTATGGCGAAGTTTTCTCGGTCTTCGACATCCCTTCACTTTCTCAGAATCATTTCAATGCACTGGAAAAGTGTTGTGGGCCGGAAGACTAAGCAAATGGTTTTTGACTCATTCAGTTCATTAGTTCATTCGGCGCTCTAATTAATCGTTAATATTCTGCATACATGATACTATGCTTAAAATCACGCGTTTCAGCAACATATGCAAAAAGCAGAATTTGTTTTAAATTATGACATGTCTAATTAAATAATTGCAGAGATCAGAAGTGATAGTAATGGAATGGCATCATTACAGATGTACATATCCATTTTTTTCATCCTAATTAATTAAACTATTCCTCAAAAACAGTCTTCCAAATTCTCTTTCTTTGATATTAAATTCTTTTGCAATTGCCACTCACAGTTTCAAGTAAAGAACATGAAAATTACCATTTTTTTTTGGTGAAATTTGAATTTTTTTTTATAAAAAATGAAATTTGAAATGAAGTTTCATTTCCTTACTAAAACTAAAATTATGGAAGACATATTAATTAAATTTGTTTCTTTAAAGTTTTCAAGTTTTTTCAAGGCAACTTGAAAAAATAGTGCAAAGCTTGCATATATACAAGGATTCTGGAAGAAAATTATCTTAGTAACAACATTGTTTTTTAAAATGATTATTTCAATGTTTTTCCTCGAAGTTCTTTTTAAAAATCTTCAATCTTTTGTCATAAAGATAACAAATATAGATGTGTCTGCTTTCTGAATCATCCAATTAAGAGACATAATATTCCAACTGCTGATATATCGTCGACGTATTTGCATATTTAATTCTTTTTATTCAAATCATGTTTTCACTTTTCAATCTCAAAATTGTGGAATTTTTTCACTTCCGACAATAAAGTATCGAATGATGGATGATTCTGAATTAACAAGCTTAAATTAAATAGAGTAATTTTTTTTCCAGTTTCAGTTTACAGGAATGCAGCTAAATCTTACTAACATGCTTCTTGTATCGGATCATAATTGATTACCAAACACTCTATTTTAATTAGTCACGAACTTTTAATTGCATAATTTAAACCAATTGGATTCCATTTAGTTTGACCGTATTACATAATACAAAGAATCAAATTGCTGTTTGATTGGCTGTAAAAAGTATTCCCTGTTTTCATGCAAACTAACAAAGGAGTCATTTGTGTAAATAAGCAGTGGAAATCCTGATCATTGATTCCTGCAGTCTCTGAATTTCTTCAATGCTCTCTTTAATTTCGTTTGCTTCTTGCGAATATGAATCAGTTCAGTCCTCAAAATTAATTTAAGCTTCTTATTTAGACAATAAAAAGTGGACAGGTAAGTGTGGAAGCGTAATGAAAAATGAACACTAATATAAGGACAATGAAGATGGACTGAAGGTCAATATCTAACACGTTCATTGTAGAACTTTACAGATTACAAATTATCGCTGAGGAATGAGCATTTATCTTTCTTCTCATTCATTTGTTATAAATAGTTTCCGAAAAATATGAATACAATTCATTTAGTTCAATCTGTCACAGATCTTCATGTCCTCATGTTCCATTGATAACATTCATCGATGTTATAGAAGAAGTTAAGAATACAGAATTATTGCTAAAAGAAATGTTTTCTCGAAAGAATTCGTGAGTATAATATAATTTGCTAATATCGTATTATCAGAATCACTGATAAGTTTCGATATTATCAGATTGTAAAAAACAAGTTCAGTCATTTTAGATATGTTTCTATCCACTTTTCTAATGCTTAATTAATGAATTCTTTCATCCAAACCTAATCACCTCAATACTTATCGATTTGGTTAGAGCTTTTGAACTTGCATTCTGAATCATTTATAAGCATAATGTTTGAAATATTATGCAGGAAAATTGTTGTTTAGAAATAAGAAGGATTTACAAATTTAAAATTTTTGTTCAATATGAGAAGGATTTTATGATAGTTTTCTTTTTTTTTTTTTTTTACAGACAAAATAAATTTTTGAAAACAATAAAGAATTGAACGAATGGCGCAATAAACAGCATGTTATTAAAATTTCCAAATTTTTAGATTTCCAAACTTTTATATTTCAGACAAAGCACTTTAATTCGTCCAATTTTAATACGATGAAAAGAAAAACAATATCTTTTTTTTGTAATATGTAAAGTGCTCAATGGTTTTATATGTAATCATTTAGTTTCAATTTATTACCACTATCACATCCAACTGTAGCACATGACACTGCTAAATCCCGGTGTCTAGATATTAGGATTATTTTCTACCACTCATCAGGCTTGATTGATCTTTTGTTATTAAACTGATCGGTTTGATCGATCACATAACACTTTACTTTGATGTTGCAAACATTGCGCTGTCTTTTATTGTGCTAGAGCTCCACGATATTCTTCTGCTATCGCTTGATTCTGATTCTCCATCGGAATCAATTCTACTCGAGTTAAAGTTTGGTAGGGAGTGAGCTCTATCTTTTTATAGACTCGATCTTTGCCTTTAGTCATAGGTCTCGTTTTTATTGATGTTGCTCCACTGGTATCAAGAATAATCAGGATGCCAGTATGTAACTTATATTTGTTGGTTAGGTGATATTAATCTTTTTGGCTCTCCTGTCTTTTTGTTTATTCTAAGCTTTCAATTTGCTAACAATACAACTTAATTTAAAATGATAACTATTTATTGTTCATTAATACTGTTTCAGATAAAGATCTCTTGTAATGCTCAAAAATAAAAAAACAAAATCTGATTTTTAAATCCAAATAACGGACTATGAAGGATACATGTGAATATTCAGAGTGCCAGAGAAAACTTCCACAGTTATTGTTAGTTACGACTTTTGTTTTGCATCATTTAACTGCCACAGCAAGTATCCAAAAGGTGCTGTGTATGGCTTTCTTAAAATGATTCTTAACTATATCACATATTCAGATCACTTAACAATAGCGTTTGACTCTGACAGGTGAAATTTCAGGACGCTCATGTCCTGAATGTAATCCAATTTTCATCCCATCATTTCTCGATACTCCATGACGCATGAATTCAATAATTTTCTTTTGAAATTTATAGAAGAATGTGTTACCACTAAGTCTGCACCACAAACTTGAAATTCTTTGTTCATTTTTTCATTTCCTTCCAAATCCTTCCATTCTTTCTTGTTTTCGCACCTGATAATTTCAATAATAATACAGTTACTCATCATCATTTAATCTGTCAATAATTTAGACCGATATCATTTTTTTCAAATGTACCTTGTAATTTTCGAATTATAGATGATTTCATCTCTCAAAATGATTTTTACAGGATTTAAATGAAATACGAGATGCCTTCAACAACCAAATTATCGATTGTTTTGCTACTTGTTGCACTTCTGTTCATGTCTGGCTTGAACAGAACTAATGTTTGTGCGTTTACAAAATTTTATACGAAATAGGAATACTATTTTTATTCAATTTCTTATTCAATTTCTTACTAATAATTTGGGTACCACGGTACCACTTCCTTCTTACAGCTGGAAACCATGTTCATAACCTACTAATCTGATTTTTTTGCATATTTCTGCAACAATTTCCATGTTTCAGCAAGAGACAATGATCAGGTTTTGCATATCTCAAATGAACTGGACGCAGATGCCTATTTACAGAAGAGAAAATCCTCCCAATTATTACCTGTTTTGTATAAACATTCACCTTCAAGAAATGAATGTGATTTAATCTTCAGCGATCTGTTAGTAGCCATTCAAATCGGTAAGGTAAGTGAATTAATTTTATGTCAGTAATTTTAGAAATGAAAAGGTCACTTTTATATTTGTTAGTAATTTTTGAAATATAGAAATTACTTTTACATTTGTTAAAAGTATTATTGTTTTCGTTTGATTGAACATTAAGGCATATAATATAATATAATAAGGCATATAATAAAATGTTCGTTTCACTTCCATTTTACACCTTTAAAATTTAGATTTCACTTCCCGGCAAACCTTGACTTTACTTAATATTTGATGGAATTTTGAATTTTTTAGTCGATATTGCTTATAAAGTTTTTAAATTCTTAAAAAGATATATATATATATATATCGATGGCAGTTTGAATTCTTCTGTTATCACAGAACATCGCTCTTAATGAATGATTTACCGGATTCTTTTAGAAACATCATCTTATCTTCAGAAACCATTCACTGTTAAATCTGAAAAAGTAGACAAAGAGATTAGCACTTCATGTGAAAATATCAAACAACGTGGAACATATCCAGAGAATTCACGAACAGAAAGTGAGAAAAATTTTCCGCTCATTTTCATTCGAGTTGTTTATAAGGTAGGTTAATGAATAAATTAATGATAGATTTCCTTTGTAGAGAACGGAAATTTTCTCTAAATTTAATTGCCATTCCTTTCTTGTTTATGATTCCATCTTCTATCACACCATTCGTTAGTAAGAATAAGAAATATTATGCGAAAAACGCCTACCATTCTCACTTTTATCAATGTTTCGATAGAAATTTAAATTTCACAATTCGCTGAAGTTGTCACATACATTATCAAAATTTACTAAGATAACTTGAATATCGGTTCGATATTCAACCAACCAGATATTATTTATCTTTGTGAGAGATCGAAAGATGATTAGTATTTCCTGTTTTCTTCATCATCTCTGTGCAGGAAAAAACTTGATTGTTATTAAAATTAAAGTAAGAAATATTTCGATTTGAAATTAAGGCAAAATGAGTTTGAAATTTCAGGCATATCACGTCCAGGAATTATTATTTAATTTAATGTATGCTCCCCAAAATCTATACTGCTATGCACTTGATCGTAAATCAAATTCTGTATTTCATGAACACATGAAAAATTTGTCGAAATGTTTCCCAAATGTATTTTTATCGGAGATTGAGTATGATGTGGACAGCGCAGGACACAATATGACCAGAAGTTATTTGGAATGTTTGAATATCTTATGGAAGAAGCCTGCCTGGAAATATGCTATTTTACTCCAGGTATCTGGTGATTGATGATAGAAAAATAATTCACAGAAAAATATTAGATAATTCAGATTCACCTCATAACAACTTAGAAATTCTAAGATCCGGAAAAATCATTCCGGTTAATCTAATAGTTACACAACGCATTTAAACGTCATGTGTATTTCGAAAAAGCCCAATTTCTGCTATAAATGCAGAAATTTTTTTCAACAGTACAAGTGAGATATTTCTTTACCTATGCATGTTGAATGAAAACAGATGTTTACTGAAGAATCATTTCATTCCGATTAAGAACACTGCAAACTTTATATATTTCATGACATGCAACTGGTTTGTAGAATGATGATATCCCATTAAAAAATAATTATGAAATGGTACAAATACTGAATGCACTTAATGGAAGTAATGCTATTAATGCTGGAAGACCATTTGTTCATCGTTTGCCGAAAAATGCCAATTGGAGTTATGCTGCTTTGAGGCTTTATAAAAGTTGGTAAAGATCCAATTTATAATAATTCACATTGAAATCTTTACATTGCTAGCGTTCAAACTTTTACACGATTAACATTTCGAATTTTTCGCAAAAAAGTCGTGCTTACAGTAAGTAGAATAAATAGCTCCAGTTCCACGAAATGATCTACTGATTCTCATAGCGGAATTTCATCAGCGGAAAAAGTTATGTTTCTATTATTATTATTATTGTTTTTATTTATATGTATTTCTTTTGACGCTGTAATGTTAGCAGTATGCATGCATTATGATAGTTATAGATTCAACCAAAAATAGACCTGACATACTGCTGCAAATTGCTAAAGGAAGTTCTTCTGTTATATTATCGAGAAGTTTTGTGGAATTCGTGATGGGAAGTCTGAATTTGACAACTCTCATTGAAATGTTTGATTCGAAACCATATGGGACTGATGAAATGCTCTTTCATAGTTTACATTCCGATGATTCTTTAGGTAAATTCAACACTAATTCCGTAATGAAGAACGAAACGTGAAAGGCAGAATGCTTAAATCTATATAAATCCAAAATGTAAATGTTCCTTGTTACCAATCTTAAATCTCTGAAAGTTCTTCACCCATTGTTTTGAGTTGCATTCGAATAGGCGCGTGATTTCACATAGATATACCTGCTTTTTTCATCTATCTCATCTGCGATAGGTAAAAGTGAGCGGACCGAATTTATTAACTACGTTTTCATGAGTGGACTGAACTTATGGGCCGCGCCTTTATGAGCAGATTGAATTTATTGACCACGCCTACTTTCTGTATTTACCGGGAGCAGGCTGTATCAGCTAGTAAAATTATAAGATTCATTCTTGAGACTGTTTGGTTTAATGAAAACACACTTTTTATGGTTGATATTTTTAAAATAAGTCGCCAAGTTTGTGATATCAATCATCTTGGAAATACATTGTTTTACTATTACTACTATTAACAGTTATTGCAGATGCTCCCGGTGGCTTCACAAGAAAATGCATTGATAAACAAAGCGGTTTTATCACCAGGTTGGTTCAATAGCAATCTTGGTCTCTTATATCCTATTTGTCGCATTATAAAGACTGGAACTAGAATTTGTGTCAAAAAATAGCCAATCGGCAAGAAAAGTATGTAATGCTTATAGATGGTATTATTAATTGATTTCCAATTTATATTTTTATGATTTCTTACACTAAAAAGATGAAAAGATGGAAAAAAGACGAGAAAAAAAGATGGAAAAAAGATGAAAAGATGAAAAAAAGATGAAAAGAAAAAGATGAAAAAAGATGAGAAAAAGATGAAAAAAAAACCTTTTCTCTTTTTTTTTTTGCAATCTCAAAAGATAAATATTTAATTATCGAAAACAAACAAGTCCTTTCTAAATGTTATCGCTTCAAGAAGTAAGGTACTCTATACAGAACGCATCATCTGTTCAAATATATAATTAACTGATTGTAATTAATCACAAATTATATGTACTGATTGAAATGTTTCTTTTATAGATATGTCGCATGGACATGGTCAAATCGACCATGTAGGAGTGGCAAGTATCGACACAACGTTTGCATATTTGGTGTTGCTGATCTGATTTATTTGAGAGAAGTTCAAGAGTTATTTGCTAACAAAATGTTGTCGGAAAGTGATTATGGAGCGATTGCTTGCTGGGCAAGATATTTGGCCCAACGAGCTTCAAGCAATTCAACAACTATTGATCTTGATAACTACAGACAAAGTCAAGTTGTACGATTTAACAACAACAAAGCAATGTGGAAGAAGAATATGTCGCTATTTGAGTGCTGAATAAAATATCTTCAGAATTAAATTCATCATTATTTTGAGGAAGAATTGAAGCAAGAACAAAAATAGTAAATTATGAACATAAGCTAACCATCGGGATCTCAAATATAGAGAAACATAATATCCTCCAAAACAGAAGGCAATCTATTTAATGATAAACAATAAAATTAATAGTGGCAACTTGTAGCACACATGAAACAAATTTTTAAATAGTGAGTACTGATAATGATTCAATATCAATTATCTTATTTTCCACAATTATTATTGTAGAAACTATAAACAATGCTTTGAATTCCTCTAGGCATATTTGTAATTGCCATCTGTCAGCAATTCATTCACAGATAATGTTTCATAGCTCAGGAAATAAGGTTGCTGATCTGACTCACATTTGCGCCTCATTCTTGCCTGTGCACTAGGCACTTATACTTTATTTTTTGTTTTCGAATCATCAAAGATCTAATTCTGTAGTTCCAAACATCCTCTACGATTCCTTTCTTGCAGCTCTTTTTTCTCTTTGCGAATCAAAATATTATCATCCCTTGAGGAATCCATTGTCAAACCAGATATTAACTGTTAGACTTATGACACAGTGACAGCAACAAAAATGTGACAGCTGATAATCATGACCTATACAAAGACGATCGATCGTAGGCACCAAAATTTAGAAGATATTCCTTATTCCTTGTGAACTGACATATATATCTGCGCATATATATGAAAAAAATTATGGTAATATTATTCATTCTATTTAAATAAATATACTAGCATTACTATTTTATAATCTAATATGTCCATCGTCTGTTGTAACGAACGAATTAAATGCGTTTCACTAACGATCTTAATCCGGGATCTATTTCTAGAATAGGTTTTATTATGAGCATCTTGATAATTGTGCTATGTTTTTCTAGCTAGGTCTTTTCCCGAAGAAATACGATAATTGCAATAATAATGAAAAGAATGACAGTTAGCATAGCAATGGCAGTCGCAATAATTACTATCATTGGATATTCAGCAAAGTTAGTAAAATTAATATTCCGGTCTGATCCGAGAACATGCTAAGTCTTCTGTTTTTTTTTTTTTTTTATTTGTTTTTTAATTGATGCCACCGATTATAAATCAGAAATGTTACCTTGTTTGATTCCATCAGCTTTATGTATATAAAGATAGGAAACATAATATCTAAATAGTGATATAAGTTTTTATGCTTTTACAAATATATGGTACGCCATAATACAACTAACATTTCTTGAAATAGATTCACCTTTCTTCGGAATATTTCTTATGTCTTTCCTTTTCTTAGCTTACTATACTATGTTGCTATTAAAATTTTCATTCTGAACAGAAAAATGTAAAATAAAAATAAACTAACAATCGAAAACGATTATTGAATGGCAAAAACCAACAAGAGAAATAAACACTTTTGAGAAATTGGAAAAAATCAAAGCACTTATATTATTCAAATGAAATGATTTCTGCTTGAAAAAAACTAGATTTGATTGAATGTCAGCTCTTCAGTGAATTAGATTCAACGATCTAAAATTTGAACAGCACCCCTTCCTATTCGGGAAGTTTGATATACTTCCCAAAACATTAGAAATGAATCATGTGCGGTCTCCATAAAATCAAAATGATTAAAATATCACATAAAAAAGTGAGGCAAAGTTAAACAAAATTCCATACGAGATCAAAAAATATTAGATATACAAGGAAGCGAACAGAACATGTATCTGAAACGTCCACCTGACAACGACCTTATAAAAAGATAAGTGGTTCCGCATTCATTATCCATTCCGTCTTCTCCAAATTTGGATTATAAACAAAGAGAAATGAACTGAAATTAAGGTTTTACAAGTATTTGTTGTCAACAAGAATCAAATGACACGACAGAGAGAGCTGCAAAAAAAAAAAAATTCAAAGGCGATATCTGTTAATAAAGACTGTTTTTTTCATTCGCTTTCATGTTCCATAGTAACATCTAATAACAATTTCTTCGTATCCGGTTCATCTGAGTTAATAGTGTTATTTGAGGAATTGGCAAGGCCAGGCGCAGAAATCCCATCTCTCTGCGAAACATTTTTTAAAATCTCCAGCATAGACGGATCATTATTTTGCCCACGTCCCACTTTTCGCTTTTTGGCTTCTTCATTTCTTTGTTGTCTATTAGTTTTCCATATTTCTACTGCTTCTTTCACCTGCAATTATTTAAACTAAATAGTCATCTACAATGCACAAATTGCTGACTGTTATTATCTGAGTCAGTGTTTTGACTTGCTGTTCAATTTAAAAATAAGATGAATAATATTATCTGCTAACAAACATTCTGTCTTTCATATCCTTCGATTGGCGAGAGAACAGCAAAGCGATAGTCGAACTTTACTCATTTATTTATTTCATTTACTCTTTCCTTCTTCAAGCATTTTCATAAAGTTTGTTTCTAGTAATCAGCAAAAATATCAGAGATCTAATAATTCTGACACCAAAAAGCACCGGTTTTTCCAGCTCTTCACATTCCAAAACTCGCACTGCATTTAAAACATCCACTGCGGTAACAGTCTTGCGTTTGTTAGATACTGCACATTCTTGGGCATACGTCGCAGCATGCAAAATGAAAACTGCTGCAGCGCGTGCTATCGCTGTTCGTGCATCCTAAAATGTCAGCTACTTTCATTCTACACTTCGTTTATAAGTCTCTCTTTCATTATTAAGAAAAAGAAGTTTCCAAAAAAATTAATGGCACAACATATTACTAACACAAGAACATAGAAAACTTCATTTATATTTTCTCATAAGATGATAAAGGCTAACTTTAGAAATGATAACACCCGATGGTAATGCTTCCTTCACCAAACGACCAATCACAGTTTGTGGTAATCGCAAATCCTCAGCCACATCTCCGTCCGTCATCTATAGCCTAAAAAAAAGGGAAAAAACAATCAAAACATTCTTTTTGACATGCACAAATCGCAGCACATACCACAGGAATATAACTGGTGTTATAAAAACTTACCCCAGGAATATATCATTAATAAAAGTGAAAGAGAAGTAAGTCAATTGCCCAGTCAATAATGAAATAACATAGATTCTCATCTATTTCAAAAATGAATTTATGCGTCATGCATGCAACATATGTAACAATAATTACACTTCAGCAAAGATCTACGTGCATTTCGGAAATATATTGTCTATTTTACTTAAAAACATCAACTAAAAATCATCCTTCTAAACCAAATTCAGGAATAAAAGTTATGTGCACACTCCTTCCATGAGGAAAACAACCCAATCGACTCAACCACTGACATCTACAAATTCTTCAAGAAATCTTTCAAAAAAGCCGCCCAACACGAATTTTTAGAATATCAAAATTCGTTGTTACATAATTCGTACTTTCATTTGAAAAAGAAAGATCCCGTAACTTCATTGCCTTCTCTTGCTTTCCTGGGATTGTCGAGAAAGTAATTCTGTGGAAGAGATGATTCTTGATTGAAGGAAGAATTTATTAATAATCGGGACATTGGATCTTCGTTAAAACAATTATAAAAGAAAATATCCAAGCAAATTTATCACTGGATATTCTTTTCTTTGTCGCGCATAGCGGAAGTAATGTTCTTTGATTGTCGACTGTTGTGTCGATTCGAAAAGAACTGACTTTGCTCCAAAATCCGGTCCTTTTCAATCCCTTCGAGGCTCTTCCTCCATTCTTGATCTACAGCTTATCTCTTTATGATTGGTTGACTTCACTCTGTTCATCTGTTAGTTGGAGCGTTTTGGCGATAAATATTTTTACCGGCTTTTGGTTCCTTTGAAACTATCTTCACGCTTCTTGACCTTCAACACTTCTTATTTACAGTAATTACATCTTTCGGATTTTTCCGACAGGAATATTTATGATTGAAAATTTATGATTTTGAAGTGGAATTTGCACGATATTTTTCACATCTAATATTCAGCAAAGAAGTAATTGATTAGATGGCACGTTTTTTTCTTATTGGTCATTTAAACAGGAACTTCAATTTTTCAATTATTATTCGCAGTAGAAATCAGGATTTCAGCTTTCATTTTGTGGTGACTCATTCTACTAAACTCTGAAAAAATAATACCATTCGGTAGAATTGGGAATTTTAACGAATGTCCTCAATACATGTTTCAAGATGTAATCAAAATTTAAAAAAAAAAAAGATTTTTTTTTTTTTATAAATGTAAGAAGACATGATTGAGTTGTCCATGAAAATTTTTCGGTCTTTTTCATTTTAATCACTTTCAAAAAAAAAAAATGAAAGTTTTTATTGTTTGCATTTGAAATAGTCGACTTAGTGAAAGATCCTTTCTGAAATGTGCAATAGAGATCAAAAGTGAAATAGAGTTGTGACATATCGCTTTAGATATATTACATATTAAATACTTTTGCAAAGATATTACAGAGCGAAAATTTCGACCACTCCCTGTTAGATGTTCAGCTGATGACTTTATTAAAAATTTATCAATTAGTGAAATAATTCCAAAATGAAGCTCAGAAAAGAAGAATGAAAAAAAACTTTGCAAGTTAAGAGCGAACTAAATGTTGAACGTAGAAGAAATTCTGACGTATTTTTCGCACTTGCCACTGATAAGAACTTCGTTTAGTTTATGGAGAAATTAGGCTTAACAAATAAATAAATAATGAAGGAAATAATTGTTCAGCTCCATAATAATAATAAAAACTGAATCGGCAGATTATTTTGTTTTCTACGATAATGGATAAGCTACAAATAAGCAGAATAGATATTTCAAAGATTATAGACTTTTTTTTTTTGGGATCTATTGATATACTAAATTTAATATAATTAGACGAAAAGGTTTTTTTCCCTCTATACACCGGTCCTTTTTCACTTCTATGTCTTTTCGAAATTCTCGAACTGGGTTCTTCTAGAGAAATAAAAGTTATTTCCAACAACGGGAAATAATTTGTAACTTCACAACAGGAGCAATTTATTCTGGATTTTTGAAAGATACATCGAAAATGTTGGCAAAGAAAATTTACCACGAGCATTTTGATGAAAGATGGAACAAAGCCAGTTTAGTAATTCTCTCATCTATTTAATTTTGAAATTATCGAATTTTATGGACGTCCAATTTAAAACAAATGATTAGAACGAAATTTTGTCGAAATCAACAGAATGATCATTAGACTATCGTAGTGCCATGGAGAAATTCCGGTTGATGATTTCTGCACTTATTAATTTGTTCATTTATTCACATAGGAAATGTGGATTAATTTATAAATTGTTTTAGACATTGCAATGTGATGAGATTTTGACATTCGAATTTTCAGTTAATTATTCAAATCTAATATATTGCAACGAAAAACTAAATTTCAGTTTGAACGGTCATTTTTAGTTTTATTTTCTCTCTCTTCCAGCATTGGCTTAATTTTCAAACCACATAACCAGTTTAAATAAACATTATGCATGATTCCTTTTCTAACATTGTTATTTGATCACCTTTTGCTTTTTTTTTTTTTTTTTTTTGTAAAATTTTTGTTGAAAAGAAGAAAGCGATAACAAGAATGATAACAATGAGAAGATGGTAATTAGTGCTAATTAATGACAGTGGCAATATCAGCCATCTTTCGATGATAATGTGACCAGATGATGTAATTTTGAAATAAGATTCACAATGTCAATTGTTTTCAAGCAAATAAAGTGAAAGAAAAATTTTCCGGTTACTTGAAGAAACAATCCTTTCTTATCAACATCGGCATCCTTGTCTTATGAATAGTAGGATACTCCGTCAAACACAGCGCTGTTTTATTTAATTGAATTTTCGAATAAAAAAGAATTGTTTCCAAACAATGTCGATTTAGACGGTAATGAATACGAGCATGGATACTGGTCAGCGTAAGGGAAACCAGTGACCAAGGAAGGGTCGTTGTAGATCGAAAATTCGCATGATCAAACCGGTTACAATTGCTATCGAATAGAACCGTTCGTTCCACCTCTTTCTGGTTGTTGAATTGAATTTAACCAATTTGATCCCATCTGATTCCTTCAATTTTTAAGTTAGTCTGACTTGCTTTTCTAAACTCTTTACCATTCCGATTTGATTCAGCCAGTTCGATATAGTTCCTTTAACTTTTCTTTCAATCTCTATTCAAGCATCTATCCTATTTCACTAGTAACATTTATAATGTTGCGATTCGCTGCCCACTAAGTTTATTTGTACTCCTTTACGGATGCTTTATCCAATTTAATCGAAGTAATATTACAAGAAATATCACAACTTACTTTTATTTACATCGCACTATCGAATTTCTACCACTCTCCTCTCTTCTGCATGTGATGTGCTGAAAAGTTTGAATAGCAAGCTGTCTCCAACAAATGTATCCAATAGTGACAGTCTTCATACTCCTAGCAGGACAGGTGAATGGTCAGAGCGAACTGGCATCACTGATCGGTGGAGCGGCTGGAGCTCTCACACCGAATCTTCTTGCTGGTGCAGCTGCAGCTAACAATGGACCCGTATCAGGTCTTCTCAGCGATATTGGAACATGTTAGTTTTACTTCCTACGATAATTAACCTTTCATCTGCGCCATATTCCGCTCGAATTTGGATCTGAACATTAATGATTTCAATAGAAATAATCTACTACAGGTTCATTTTATCCATTTAAACATAAATCTTCTACAAATTTTTGACGATTTGCTATTCGTACCACATTATTTAGATTATATTCTAGTGGCAGCCTGAAATTGTTAGACATCGAGTATAGCTCTCTTGTTTTCATAAAGAGATCAAGAATTTTAGAATAAGAATCATTACAAGCAGAAGCAGCAAGAATTATTTATTTTCCAGTGTACCAGCTTGCTCAAGGTGCATTGCAGTTAACAGGTACTGGTGTCAATATTATAAATCAAGCTTCAGAAGGAAAATGGTTCAATGCAGCCCTTAAAGAAGTTAGACAAGTAAGTATCTTGTTTTTTTCAGATTTTATCAAAAAAGCAGAAGAATAAGAAGTTCATCACTATATGTGTGAATATCTTCATCAATCGATATTATTTGTTACTTTCCATTGGATTTTTATAAATATTGCATAAAGATTTTCGCAGATGTTGCTTTAAGTTAAAGTGTTAAAAAAGCATCCAAATTTAGCTTTTTAGGAGTTAAAGAATGTCGTTGTTAAGTAATAAAGTTAAAAATAGGATGAACCAAAAAAGGGCAACTTTCATTCCTGCTTTAATTCTCACCGACCTTGCAAATTTGTGATTCTTTAAGAATGTAAAAAGTCATTTATTCATTTATTTATATGCTTTTTTCTTAAAAAGAAAAAGTATGTTACAGTAACTTTATAATATCTCTAAGGTTTTGTATGTTTGTTGAAAAAAATGTTTCATCAGTTGTTTTTCGCATTCCAATCACAATATTTTCAAAAAATCTGTTTATCCTTTTGAATATACTAATGTAGGAAAAATCGACAAGTGAAGATTGACTTTACTATTTCCTCTTCAAAGATTTCATTGCTTACTCTTTATGTATAGCTGAAGATTTGATACAGTATCTTCTACTGTGACAAAAGTAGCTGTTGCAAGTTCGACTAATAATTTCTTTAAAAAATTTGGAAATTATTTGGAGACTAATTTTTTTAAAGACCTCACATACTTCAATTTGGGTTTGAAAAAGGTTTTAAAAAGACGCCGTTAAATGTCTGATATCGGAAAACTATACTGATCTCTGATTTTTATAAATTTATTGGCTTCTTGTTTTAAAAAATGCTCTCATTACAGAACGTGTTTTAATAAAAATTACTTTCTTTCTTTTTAGACTAATCGAGAAATGCAAGAAAGAATGCTGACTGGTACGTAAATATCTTCGATTTTTATTTGATTACTATCTGGAGCTAGTCTATATAAATGAAAATGTAAATGCCCATTTGTTCAATCTTAAATTTCTGAAAGTTTTAAAAGACTCAAAATTTCGAAGCAATCGGTGAAGAACCTGCTACAACGAACATTTGCATCTTTATTTACACAGATTTTCTCTTTCAGTTTAGGTAGTTCTCAAAGATACCTTACTTTTTAGAATAAAATCCAAAAATAATCTTGTTTGCTATGAAGTAAAAATTAGTGTCCTTTGTCCTTTGAAAACTTGTCAGAAATGTATTGTTATTAAGAAAGTGAAGAGGGGATGGATGAGAATAATTAGTTCTGACCATCTGATCTTTACTGACTGAAGTGAAAGCCAGAGGTCAGCTATCCATTGCGTCACTTATGATGTGACCTATCGTCAAATAAATCATTCTTTCTGTTATACATTGTTGGTTCGAAACACTCACCTTTGTCACTATCGGTATTTTGCTGGCTTGTTTACAATTTCTCAGTATATATCCATTCAGTTTTCACTCTTCCAGTTGCTGCCCATTTCATTTTAAGTTTGGATTTTCTTTTCTTCAGAACAGAAAAAATAATAATTTTTGATTGGAGAAGGAAATTGCAAATGCGCTAGTAATAAATGACATTTAAATCAAATTGATACTATGAAGAAGGAACAGAATTCTTTTTTTTTTTTTTGGAATTTCGGTGAAATCCTTTGAGATATATCATAAAAAAAAGTCATTTTTAATACCCAGATATCATACTAACTGTAATATAAAAACAGATAAGATCAGAAGAAAATAAAGAGAAAAGCAAAGAGCAATACTGTGACAGCAATAACCCTCAAATTATTGCTCCATAATTTATCTCTTTCTGGAATCGTTAATTTCAAATTTTTATTCTTCTTAAACCATGGAAGTAATAATTTCAAATTATTGCTCTGTAAAAGTATGAAGATGAGGATAAGCAAGCCTGTTTTGAGAATAACCTAAAATTGATTGTGTAACTCAATTAGATAGGCATTTTAAAATCTGAAAAGTTTTCTCTACCCAACGATCCTATTTGATAAATAAGAAAAATGAAATACTTTTTTTCGATGGCCAAGTGATTGTATTTGATCTTTAATTTCATATGATTTAAAGATGAAAAAAAAAAAAAACCAAAACAATTTCAGGAAATGCATTAGAACCCGATACCTCTCAATTTGGTATTAATTTTGCGGCACCATCACCTGAAGATTACGATCAAGAACAATCTCCGAAACTGGAAAGTCTTGTTCCAGTCAATGCTAAAAGCACCGTAGTGCCCCAAACTATACCAATTGAAGCTCCATTAATTACTCTGTTTCCGGAGGAGGTGAATTGCTTTTCCGCTAAAAATTTTTTTATCATTGATGAAATCTATTGTTGAAAATGGAGAGAATGATTCGCAATGTATTCTGGAATATTATGTATCATTTGAAGGCTGAAGTTGGCTTTGTATTCCGGAAGTGATAATTGTAAGTCAGTTTATGGTAAAACATTGCAATTATTTTCCTTTTATAGTCACGCAGCTTGTTGTTGTATTCCATTCGAGTAATTTCGATATGTGCCATTCAGAAGCTGAGTATTAATTATCATTCATCTTACAATATTTGAAAATTTGTTTCGAAACCATTCAGTCCATTCTCTTTTCAGAAAGAAACAAATAATCCGAATAAAAAAGATAATCAGAATAGTGGGAGAAGAAACTATGTGATTGACGCTACTGAAAATGACGACGAAGTTGATCGTTTCAGAAATAAGGAAGATCCTATACGGGACGATATCAAAGTATTCAGCAAATTTGATGCTGAAGAACAAAAGGTTTGTTTTCAGAAATTATGCAAAATTCAAATTAATTTAGCTTCCGAATAGTTTCTCGAATTTTCTCTAGAATTATGAAGAAAATCAATCATCAGTCTTTCAAGATTTTAAAAAAGTGCATATTTCATTTATCAAAACAAAATCATTCATTAAAATTACTTCTTCTGTGGTGATATGATGAATTCTAGATATTTTCAGGATGAAAAATTAAAGGTGGATGAAGAAAAAGTAGCAAAAATACAACAATTTCTTGTACTGTTACGTAAAAGCAACATAACTGAAAATGAGTTAAATGAGATGATACGAATTCTCAAAGACCAAAAAGTGATTAAATCTAAACAAACGAGTGTAACTACCGAATGCAATATTCCTTGTGTTAGTCCCACTGTAATTAACACTACAACTTCAGCACTTCATCACACAGAAGAGAAAAGGTAATGTAAATTTCTTTATTTGCTCACAAATTTTCGCTCCAAAATTGATTTCATTTTTTTTTCTTTCGTAATTGGGAAAACAGAACTGATTTTGATTTTTATCACTCAAATGAAATTTCGCCAATTACCGAAACATAATGATACATTCAGTAAGTTAATTGGTCAGTTGTTTACCGTTGTCAGTATCATCAAAAGTTGAAAAAAAGCAGTTTCTGTTGAAACTTTAAGGGCTCTATGATCATCACAACAAAATGATTTCGTTGCAGTATCAAATTTTAAACTAAGATTAAAAACATTAAAGGTATGCATCATTTACAGCAAATCTTTCATCACTGATCTGCCGACAAGATCTCGACGTCTAAGATTGGATGTTGTCACAGATAGCGAAGATAGTGATCTACTTCCATCTATTAATTCAAGATTTCGAACGGTAATCAGTCACTGATACAATTGCAGATTTATTTTAGATTTTAAATCGATGAAATTTTGATTTCTTCAAAACTCAAAGAAAACTTCAGGTAATCATTTTATTTATTAGAGAGCAGCTACGACCGAATATGAATCAAGCAATCAGCTTCAAGTTGGTTCAACGCCAACAACTTATCATCCAAATAAGAAGTTCCCTCGTCGAACAGCATATACAGCGCGATTACCCTTCATTTCCAGACCCAATTATATTGAGAAGACAATCAGACCAAAGCAATCAGAAGTGAACGTGAAGGAAGGAACATTTCCGGAAATCCACTTAATAGGTGCCTTTCTAACAAGAAAATATCTCATATTTAATTCACTTCAGTCTATTTTACCGAATTCTTTATTGATTGCTATTATTATCAAAACACAGGATTCCTCTAGCAGTTGATCATTTCTATGAAAATAGCTTTAGAAGTTATTGCTTGCTGAAAGCAATAACCATTATTGAAATTTTTTAGAGATTTCCTTGTAACGTATTTGAGAAATTCAAATGAATGTCTATACAAAAGTGTAATTGGAACTGTTTAATTCCAGGATTTTTATTTTAGAACCAAAGCCATCTGTTCTTGGAAATCAATTTCTGTATCCGCCTGTTCTGAATCCATTCGGACAACCAAAAGCTTCCTTAACTACGCCAATTTTCGGAGCTTTTCAAGTTCCGACACTTTTATCTCGACCACAATCGCAAAATACCAATGCCGTTGAATCCCAACCTCCGTATTTATCTGTTTTAGATAGTAAAAATAGAAATAATGGACTATGGCCTTATCAGAATTCTATGCATATTCTCGAAGTGCCTCATCTAAGAAATCTAAATCTATATTCTAACC
Organism: Onchocerca flexuosa; assembly: GCA_002249935.1. Taxonomy (NCBI): domain Eukaryota; kingdom Metazoa; phylum Nematoda; class Chromadorea; order Rhabditida; family Onchocercidae; genus Onchocerca; species Onchocerca flexuosa. The sequence goes on from KZ271558.1 coordinate 167,793, forward strand.
TAAAATTTAAACCGCCGGTTCTTCCTTTCCATTAATCGGAACTATTATGATACTTCTTAATTCTCTTTGATTTGTTAAAATGATAATTATAGGCTCTTTACAATTTTATTTATAAAAAATTGCACATTTGTTAGAGATTTGCATATTGCAATTAATAATTCTGCTCATTGTTTTCCAAAATGAATTATAAATGTAAAAATTAAGTTTTCCATATGCATGAATGTTATAACGGATCAATAAAAAAAGCTCTCATTCTGAAAGTATCCTCGTTAGTGATTTTAGAAGGAAATAAAAATTTCAACAATCAAACAAAAAGTATTCAAGCAGAGCTATTCATCGATTTCCGATAAAATCGGAAATACAGCCCATAACACTGTCAATCGTTTCATGAGTTCTTCAAACAAAATTCAGAAATCGAATGGTAGATCTAAACAAAATATCCATAAGAATGATAGCTAAATTATAACAATTAAATTTGATTTTTAAGTGTGGATTAACAGAGACATTGAAGTAATATATTAATCGGCAATGATGATAGCTTAGTTATGAATAATTAAAATAATGAATGGAAAAAGGTGAGGTCAAGGGTCACTTTATGCGTCTTTTTGCTTTGTCCTCTTTATATTGACAAATAGTTCCTTACATTTACATCTTAATTAAAAAAATAGTCTAGTTTCAAAACTTTGGTAAAAGTCTTAGTTGAAATAGGCATCGAACATTTAAATAGAAGTTGCATCAGTTATTTGTTAAATGAAGTGGAAAGGACTGAGCTAACAGCAAGGAGAATTTCCTAGGGCAGACGAGCCTAAGCCAAGCATTAGCAAAACAAAAAGGCCCAGAAGATGAATCGATCACATCCTATTTGAACAATTATCTTTTACATAATTGCCTTTTTTGCTAAGTCAATTTTTTTCCTTCTCGAGGATGCAGTGGTCTTGTTGGATTGTTACTTTCCTGCCTCTCCTTACCTTTATCTCAATATTCACTTCCACAAATTACTTCCTTCCAATTTTCATCTCATCCCAATCGTTTCCTAATTTAAGCAAATTTAACAGTCAGTTAGTCGTTCAAAAAAAACTTCCAACTTTAGTTTCAAACACCAAAAAGTTGATACGTTTTTATAATGAATAATTAATTTGATATCTCTTAATACTTCACAATTTCTTTTACCTTCTTCCATCCGTACGAATATGTTCTTTTCTCATGAGACCTATCCTTGCTTTTAAGATGCCATTCAATACGCAAATCAATGGAATTTTTTAGAATACCTTAAAAAATTACTTATGGAGAAAAACAAAGGGTCATTTTACAGAAAGCTGCTTATTGGTAAAAATTTCCAGGTGACGTCATTTCTTGCTTGATCTGATCGATAAAAATCTTGGCTGTTATTAAATCTGGAAGAATTCCTGTGTTTTTTAATTGCATTTGCAAGAAGATTGTTGGTATTCTTGTCACATATTCGATTCACTGAATGAATATGCAACAAATGTCACATCTGAAAAGTTATTGTAACAAATATTTGTTTAAATCTGATAGACTTCTAATGATAGCAATTTGAAAGAAACCAAAAGCTTAATAAGGTGAAATTAGTTTGATCCGTACCAAGGAAAGATTGTGGAAAGATAAGTACATGAAGAGGTAATGAATCCAAAAAGATGTCAAATTTTATGATCACTATCCACAATTATGTGCAAAGCGACAAATTTATTTAATTTTTGCTATAAATTGAAGTTTCGGACTGAATGGTTGAATTCCGGTTTTGGTTCGATCAGTATATTCCGTGGAAGAATTGCCGAAAAAGGAAAAAGAAGTAGGAATAGGGAAAGGTCATTAGAGATGTCTGTTGAGTAACTCAACAAATGTCGGATCAGTACAGCACACTTATCATAAATGACCCCATTTGGAGCACAAACCTCATTGCTGCCTTTCATCGTTTCGAAGCTTTTATTTCCCGGGGACTAGTCGTATTTCCCACTACTTCAGTCTTACTTGTTATATTTAAAATTCTCTTTTTTTAAATATTTACTTGCTTAATTAGTAGCGAAAATTGGGGAGCAATTATGAAATGAATGAACAGAGCTCAGGATGAAGATACAATGCATCAAAAACTATCTTCAGCGGTGATCTGTTTACTATGTGTTGGTAAATCTCAGATACTGAAAATAAACTAATGTTAAAGGATTGCTTTGATATCAGGTGCGAACTTGACACATACCGAAAGATGCCAAGACGAACTGTATCTTGGAAAAGAGCGGTAAATTTAATGACCTTGAATTTTATCTTGTCTGAAAATATTCCAACGATCTATAGAATTCGGACAGGCAAATATCAACTTATAGTGATAATCCGTAAACAGCAAGTGGTTGAACTATAATATTTACCATCAAAATCGCTGTAATGATCCGAACATTCATTAATAATCCAGACAGAGATTATTGATCTTCAATTGCAGTCAAAGATGTCTTGCGATGATTCCTCAATTTCCTCTCCTCCATACCTTCATTATTTGATAGAAGTTATTCATGTCTTTTCCTGTTCAATTTTTTCGAAAAGAAGAAATACTGTACTTCTACTAGCTGATTCTCTGTTCATCCTCGACGGATCAAGGAATTAGGACAGCAGAAGAGAGAACACACCCTTGTAACCTCAATATTAGAATAGTTTCATGTTTTGAATTCCAAAAAAAAATCGAACCTTATGTTAGAAGAAAACACATACATTAAGAAAAAAGAGAAATTAAAAGAGCACTAGACAGTTCCATAATTGCAACTTTCAAAACTGTAAAAATGTTCAGTTGGACGTTATTCCATTGCATTGCTTAATTTTCGTCTGAAAGAGTTTTAATTAAAAATTCTGCAACTTAGAATCGTTATTCATCAAGACTTGATCTTGGATAGAAAAGAGATTGTCCCTCTCTCTCCTTTTTCCGTCCTGTCCCCACCTGTCTCTATCAATCGGAATTTCCGCGATCAAAGTAAAGTTAAATTTGAAATCATAACTTCCACTCAATCATTGTTGTCTGTTGCAGCTGTAAGAGAGTTGTATGATGACTGAAGAATGAGTAAGTGGTGATTGAACTTTTCCCTCTGCCATATGCTGACCTGTTCCTTCCCAAAGTTTTCAAGTCCAATCACCACTTCGGACGTAATTATACAGTCATGAGTGTACGTCCACTTTCTTACTTTTTCTGTCATTTTTTCCTATATAGTTGTTAATTTTTGAATTATGAATTGACAGTGCAAATTTTTATCGGAAATAAAGGTCACGCCAGTTCTTCATACTTTTTGGAAAGTTCAGAGCTTGAGTTTCAAATTCTAAAGATTTCGAATAGTCCTATTGTTTTTTTTCTTTTACGGTGCGATAATTATTGCATCTGTATTTTTATGTCGTCATCATTGCTACATTCTGGCTTGTAATCACTCAATTTATTTTCCAGATCAATACGTCAACAGAATTGAACGCTGAATGATGAATTGGTTGTGACATCTTGTATTAGTATTATGGGAGACATCAATCTCGAATCGACAGGTATCCACTAAATTATTTGGCTACAGCCTGGTAAAATAAAAGCCAAAATTCTAATTGTAAAGAATAAGACTCGTAGTAAATAACGTGATTCACGGTTCTCGACAGACTAGCAATATGATGTGTTCTGAAGAGTGTCATCTGCATTGTGTAGTTGGCAAGATTGCATCTGTTTAACAATCAGAGACAAAACATGGACATGAGCCAAGTCTAAAACCATCAACTGTTAAACAAACTGTTTAGTGTTTTACATTATCTAATAAATTCTCTTTGTTTCCTCCCAGCATTAAAATTATTTTTTTTTTATATTCCTTTTTGGAAAGTTATGACATAACTTATTGTTTGAAAAATTTTCGGTTTTCTGTTATAGAGATGAGATGTGAGTTGCCAACATCTGTGGGTCAAAATTCACCTACTTGTTCAGCGCAGAGTTCACCATATTCCTCCAATATCAGTGAATCAGAAATTGATATTTCGTCGCTATCTCGGCATTCTTCGTAAGATTTTCTGATAGAATGAAAAAATATTTTCCGTCGAATTTCAAATATTTTGCAAATGAATTTTCTTTCATCATTGCTTGAATATTTCATTGTTCATTTTTATCAGTATACTTGATACTCTCATGTGATTTCAGATGTTCATCATTAAATCAACAAAATGCATCACTTCCAGCAATAACAAATAGTATTTCTCCAAATCCATTTATAAATGGAGGATGTCGAAGTATCTCAAGAACCTATAATAATGGACAAGATGGTACAGCACGCACCCATTTTTCTTGCGTGCCTGATGGTGCAAGTGATGAAGATATAAATGCAGAAGATAATAGTAATAACAGGTATTAAATTGAGGCATCTATGTTGAATTAAGGATTTTTCATTTTTAGAATTATTCAGATTTGAATTTGAAATCATGGGTATTTTGTATTAGAAGTATATGTAATGAATAGATGAAAATATGCAGTTCTTTTTTCTTGATTTAGTTTTGGTGCCCATTTTCGTTGTGAACGGCAAAACACTGTTGAACAAAGCGGAATTAAATGGCGTTCACCCAATGATGTTGCGACAAGTGGAAATGAACCAGAACGAAAAACTTCGCTACCACGAACTGTAAGCGCTTTATTGCTTGCAAATATTAAAAAATGCATGTTTGATTATGCGAATTACCGTAGAATTATGTAGAATTATTATTAATGGGAACTAAAATTATTATATAAATATTTGCCATGTTTAAAAAAAGAAAATGGAAAAATCATTTCATATATAAATGCATTATTCTGATATTATAGATATACAGTAATTACATTATCTTTTTTTTTTTCAGTTTTAAAAAGCACTTTATGGTTCCAATACTATTCTAAGGAAGTTTTGAAGGAGACTTTTTCAATTTTTTCGTAATTGACAAAATTTTTATTTTGACTGCTTGCAGTTCACACCATCGCCGAGTGTTTCGGGACGATCATCACCAGCATGTCATCCAGTGCCTTCGCATTCACGTGTTGCAAATATACGTCGAGAAAGTAATTGCTCAATTGAAAGCGAACTTGCCCATGAAAGATTAATGCAATTCGCTCAACAGGTGTAAATATTATATCATTAAACGAATTTTGATTTCATTATTAACTTGCATTTTCTAAAAATGGTAATATTCATTTTAATATCCTTTGATTTTGTGTTTAGGTTTCCTTGGGATTCGACGATTTCAGTATCGGAGGTAATGGAGAACGAAAAAGAACACATTCCCTTTCAGAACCGATTTCTGTTTTAACGAATGCTTTCATCCCGCACAGTTGTTCACCATCACCGACACGATCAGTTGATGTACAGAAGGTTGATTAGTTTAAAAAATTTTTAATACAGGACAACTTTACAAAATTTTCTTGCTAGGTGAGAATAATTAGTTTAACGACGTTGCAATGAAGGAGGAGATATGTTAGAAGCTCAAGTACAGCCTAGATTATGAATTCAGATAGTATTCGTGTTTTACTTTTTGTAAGTTTTACCAAAGTGGTCGTATAATAAAAAATAAGGCGAAGATGGACTAAATCCAACACAAGATACTCTCATCTCAGTAGCATGTAGGTTATCACGTAGTTGATCGAGTTTTTTTAGTGTTTTCATGGGATGAATTTTAAATGTTTCTTTGCAAATGTTTTGATTTTACGCCAAATCATACAAAATAAAATTTTCTTCAGCAATGTTATTCACCCTCAACGCAACAAATTGTTCGCAATAACATCACTTATTCGCCAAGTCCAAGTCCAACGCCTAGTCCTACACGACATACAATGCGGTATACATGTTGGATTTGAAAAGTAGATATGAAAAATTTTACATTTTTTGTTTTTATTTCTTCTGATAATTAAGTACATTTTAATAATCTATGCAATGCTTTATACTGTTGTGTAATTTTGTTAATATTTCTAGAAGTTTGAGTCCTATAGCCGTTCGTCAAGTGATAAAACGTCGATATACTAGTTCAGCTGGTTGCGAATCGGATTCAGATCAACGTGCAACACGGTTTGTTTCTTTTGTCTTCAAATTACAAATTATGGAAGGTGCTGAAATAGGGAGCTATTATAAATTGTATTTTGATGACTGAATTGAATGATTATTATTTAATAAATTTCAGTGTGGCGAAACGAGTTTGTCATCAGCCTCATATTATAAGTCGTGGATGCGTTTCTCCACTTGCACTGGAAAATTCGGCAAGTTCTTCCGAATCGACAATGTAAGGAATCAGTTAAAATACATTTTTTGAAATTACATTAAGCCTATATTAATCTTAACAAAGTTCTTTCTATTTACTTCTAATTCTAATTTCTAATTTTAATCAAATTTTGTTCGGTCATGACCAAGCTACACAAAATTGATTAAAATTTCAATAGAGAGTCATCGGATTTTATAGTTTCTCTGTAAAAAAAAAAAAAAAAAAAGATGTAGATAGATCTTACATTGTAAATAAATACTTTTTTGCAAAATACAACGAATCATTTGAAGTAAATCTCTGGAATTGGCAAATCGGTTTTCCTTTCCTTTCCCACCTCGTCTTCTAGTTGATCCAGCAATCGAGATCAAAATGCCCCCTCCTTCGATGGAATTAGATGACGATGAAGACTCGGTCAGTGAACAAAAAACAGGTTCAGAGGTATTGCTAAGTTCTGAATTTTTCTTTTCAATTGTTTTCATAATTTTTCTGTTAATTTTCGTTTTCTCTATACTTGTGCAGTAATAATAAAGGTAAATCTGATGATTTTAATTAAAATAAGTCCAGATCTTTCAAAAAACTTTGGTTTTATTTTATGTGAATTGATTAAAGAAGTTTTTCTCATTGTTTCATTTTTTTATGGCTTTTAGTAGGTTCAATCATCTCAGTTTTTTAAGGAATCGAAGGAAAGAAGCAAAGCTGCACAGATGAAAAAAGACGAATGATTATTTAGTGGGTTAATGAAATCGGCTGTACACAAATGCACATGTTGAAAATTTTTTTCATCTTTTCCTTTTTTTTGCTTTTTATCTGTTCATTTTTCATAGCGGTCGTCCGTTGCCTTCAACAAAATTGTTCGAATTTCAATTTCGCACTCAATAATTGTTAGATTACTTCATATTATATCAAGTTTTCTTTCTGTTGTGAGTTGATGTCTTTATTTCAGTTTTGTACATGCAGCAGCAGAACTGAAACAAATTTTTAATTCACTTGCATACCGCTTTTCTTTCCAGAATGTATTTATGAATCATTCCAGAACTTCTTCCTGCAATTCTGCTCTCATATAGGTCGAAGAAAATTATACATGATTTTTCATTGATTTTTGCTCAAAGTTTGTTGGTTTCATTTGATACTGTGTATTCTATGGTATGGTTGTTTATTGTATTTTAATTGTTTTGTATACCATTAAATTTCTGTAACAAATCGCTGTTATTATTGATATGCCTTTTCTTGTCTTTCTGATAAATTTCTAAGTGATTCGCTGAGGTGGGATATTTTGCAATAAAGAAAGCTGATTTCCAGCGCAGTATATCTCTGTATTAGTTGGAAAATAAAATGCGAAAAGATTCACGAAATGTTTAAACATATGATGCTATGTTAATCATTTAAAATATTTTGAAACTGATCGGAAATACCTTCTTTTTTTTTTTCAAAGTTTCCAGCTTATCAGTCCTCCCTACATAATTCATAAAATTTTACCACTGTTTTTTATGTTGATATAAATTTTAACAACTTAGTAATATTTATCTGAGGCATTCGACTACTGTTCTGTACTATTATTTGTTCAGGGGCTCGTCATATCTTAGGATCATAAAAATCATTCTAAATTGTCGTTCCACCCAATTTATTACACAGTTGTAGTGTTTATTACACAGTTATATTTTGCTAGTGATGAATAAACACAACAAAGTGCTTTTGATCCTATTTGTGAATTGTTCACGGTATTAATCATCTTTCAGTGTTTCGTGAACTTTCTCGAAAACCAACCCTTTTTATCGAACCAATTTGTCTTCTAAAAATGTCCCTTCAGTTCGAAAGCCTCAATTATTTATTGATGTCAGATTTATATTTTGACGTTTCGGTCATGGTTTTTTGCACTAGTCTTTCTTTTTTAAGGAAGAAGTCGTTTTGTTATTCGTGAAAGCCCTGAAGTGGAATATAAATTTTTTGTCGGTGAGTCATTGAATCAGGAAATACCAGTAAGTGTTCACATCATCGATACACTTTTTCTTGAATTTTGTTTGATAAATTTTCACTGCTTTGCATTCTCCAACATAACATTTTGGTTATTAGCAAACGTTGAAGGAAAATTTTTGTTGAAAGTTTTTTTCCAATTGGTTGAGTTTTACATAAAGTTGCATGTTGTTAAAGGAAAAAAGATTGAAAATAATAAGAAAAAAAATGAAAAAAGAAAAACTATCTGTAATCTTTATGAAAAATCCCTGTGCAATCAACAGCTTTTAGATCAGAGAATATAAATGTTACATTTGTCAGAAAAACCGAAATTTCTTTGGGACATAGATATGACGAATTAATCAGAAATCTTCATATTATAGAAATATCTTTTTACAAGCAGATTTTTGATTTTTGCGCTATAATTGAAATATTGCAAATTAGGTTGTGCTGTGCTGAGTGGAGTGAGCAACTCCCTTCGCGCTTGCGAACATGTGAATTGTCTCTCCTTGCGCTATAAGTTAAAATATTTGTGAATTGTGTTATGATTCACATAAAGTAAACAACTTTTCCATAAAAAAGGCTCGTATTTAAAGAGACGCTGTTCATTCATTCATTCCAATCGTTTGCCTTGATCAGGACATTTAATCCTTTGTTCTGATTGATCAGAATATTCAATCCTTTGTTCTAACCGGTATTCGACAAGGGCGCTTCCCAGATCCCATCAGATTTCCCATAGATCACAGCTTCCTTCCTATCAAATGAAGTCCATATTATCGGTTGGACTATTGATATTCATCAATTCATTGCGTACCATACTTCATTTCACAACAAAATCATCTGTACCAATTTCCAGTCCCCAATAAACAGCCTTTCCAAGTTACTTTCAGGACAAGATTAAAAGTTATATTTAGGATTCGCAGGCTATGTCAAGCCAATGCTGAGTACTTGGTGGTGTGTAGTGAACTAAAATGAAAAGGATACTTAATTCTTATTTCGTCATTTCATGTTACAGATAGTTTTTTCTTTCTTTCCTACTACTTTTAATTCTTCTGTACTTCTATGTCTATTAAGAAAAGGAGTAGATATCGTCGAGAAAGAAATCTTCGTTTCAAATATGTGAACTTAAGATATTTTCAGTATATTATATATTATTATTAAGTTATTCATCTTACGAATGCGATTTTTGTCGTATTTATTGCTGGAAATAATCGCAAAGGTTGTTTTAACCAAGGTAAGATTTTGTTTAGTCATTAGAAGATTATAAATCACTAGAAGAATTTGACAGTAATCTTTTTTATTGAAGATGACGATGATTTAAACTATTTACCAGTTGGCAATATTGAATTTGTGATTCTTTGATCGGAAGTCTTACAGATTACATTAGACGTGCAATTAGTTAATTGTTAAGTAATACTAATAATCCAATGATTATGCTTTTTTAGTGGACTTTCCTGATTAGAGTTTGTACAATTACATTTTTTCATTTCCATATTATTTATCAAATTGGATTAGGAAGGAATGATTGCTGGTGATGACTATACGTTGAACAACTCTGGCACTACCACAAACGTTCGGCAATTGCAGTTACCCGAGTTCACAGATCCTGTTATTGTTGTTGGTGGTGGTTTGGCTGGTCTCTCTGCTGCGCTTCAGGCAGTACACGAAGGCGCAAATGTTGTTCTTATCGAAGGTGAAAAAGATTTGGGTGGTAATAGCCAAAAGGTAATTTATTAAACATATAATAATAATAGCATGCCATTTTGCTTGTCCCATATTATTTGCAAAATTCATTCAGAAACATAAAGTACGAAAAATGAAACTTTCCAGCTTTTATTTATATGTATATGCTTATATTATCAATGTATTGTAAGGAATATCTCGATATGATAATCGTGCATTGCTTCTCGCTAGACTGCAATCTCTTGGATAATTCATTAACTATGATGAATTAATTCTGTTCAATGCGCAATCGATAATATCTTTTCGATTTTCTTAATACTTTTTATATTTGTTTTATTTTGATATTATTCAATCATTGTCACTCTCGATATGTAATTTCCCGTTTGAATTTCGAACTTTATATTTCTACGGGAAAATTTCCAGAAAATGTTTCTCATTTGGAAAATTTCTTTTTAGGCATCAAGCGGAGTAGCAGCTTGTAATACAGAAGCACAGCGTATTAAACATGTAAATGACTCACCAGAATTGTTTTATTCCGATACGATGTCAGCTGGAGATCGCGAAAATGATCACGTATTAGTTGACCAACTAGTGAGTTTGATTACAAGTGTTTTTGTTTTTTTTTTTTTTTTTTTTTTTTTTTTTTTTTTTGTTCCATTTCGATTGAAACGAAAAAAAAATCAAGTGAATTAATTTAAATCTATATTTATTTTCAATATCTCTTTTTGTGTGAAGTTATATTCCATTTCTTTCGAATTTAGATTTTTCAGAAGTTATTGCAATTGATATATTTTAAGAGAATATAAACATAAACATGGCATTGCAGGTACGCCGTTCGGCATCTGCCATACAATTTCTCATCGATCATGGGGTTGACTTGTCTGACATAAATCTTTGTGGTGGACATTCAGTAATGAGAGTACATTGGTGAGCCAATTATGAATTAGCGTTTTGTTTCAAGAAATCATCTTCAAGATATTTTTTTCTAAATTCCGAGAAATTTTTATCATTGGTTTAGTTGAATTCTCTCCTTTTTTTAATTTTTGAAATTTTCATTTCCACAACATATCCGTTTTGAATACGCGTTGCAATAATTTAGATGATTGTTATTGCATAATTTAGGATACCGCAGCCGAAAGATGGCAAACCAGTAGCGGTAGGTTTCAGTATTATCAAAGCGCTGAAGGAAGAACTTCGCAATCATGAAAAAGAACATCCAGAAAAAGTATAGTTTTGAAAACATTATGTGTTTGATAAAGGCATGAGGACAAATGATATCGATAAGTTTACGTGGAATTTAGTCTTAGAAACTACATGGAATATAATGAAACTAACAGTAATAAAAGCGCTCAAATTAAAAAATATTTCCGGTACGCATATTGTTGGGAACCGAAGTAGTTGGGCTTGTTACATGGAACGATTTTGTGACCGGTGTACGTATTAGGAATGGCAGTCAGATTGGTAATTTTTATTATTCAATTTTAAATATTAAGTTTTTCGATTTAACTGTTTTTTTTTTCATTAAAATGATAGATTCAAATATTCAAAAAATAGTTCACATCAGCATTCAAATATTCAAAGAATTATTCATATAAGCAGTTAAAGAACTGACATCTTCGTAGTTTCTTCGATTAATGCGGCGCTGTAAAAAAGATAAGTAACTGTTGAGTAATCAAAAAATAATCATTGTTGAGTAGTTTTCAATTTCACCAACATAAATTCAAATCACTAGCAGATTAATAGTTAATAGAACAATCCTTTAAAACTGCTGTGCGAAGTCATTATTCAAATATTACATATTGATAAAATTTTCTATCAATTTTGGAATACTAAAAAATATTAATTTTATAGCTTTATTTTATGGTGACATTAGATTACTACATATTTTTTAAGGATAACATCATGATAGTAATATTAGTTCTGATCTATTTTGAAATGGCTCAAAGGGCAAGATGGCATTTAGTCCAATTACTAGAATAAATTAGCAGAGCAGTTTGATAACATACGTTGTAAGTTATTACTGAAAGATTGAAATATTCGGACTGAAACTGCAATATTTCTCAAAAAAATCACTACGATAAATAGATGGAGAATGGAAAGTGTTGTTGAATATTTGATTACCGAATAGTCGGATGCCAGGACGCCGAAAGAACGAAGAATATCATCGGTGACAAGTGTACTGCTTCTTTCGCTATTTTTTGAAGATTTTTGCTTGATATAATCCGCTTTATTCTGCCTATTAGATGAAAATTTCTCCATCGTTGGTTCAGCATTCAGACTTTGCTTTTTGTTACTTCTAGAATGACGTATTTTTTTCTTATTTCTGCTCTTTCTTGACATCATTTCTTGCCTTCCTTCCATTTCTTTCCATTTACGGCCATAACCAAATGGTAATGATGGATGCATGAAGCCATTACCAGAGAGTCTAAACATTTCGCACTCACATCAACGGTACCAGATTAATTTTTGTTATTTATTTGTGAAATAGTTACGCCAAAGTTTGTTCGATTTCTACTTACTTTAGAGGAATAAACTTATTCATTTGCTTATTTACTTGCTTGCTAGTCAATTTTGATCAAACTGATTTACTTACTTGGCTGATCTAATCGGTCCTGGTAACTGCTGATTATTACGTCGAAAGTATGCCGATTTCATTACTTTACGTAATTTCGTGGTGTTATTCACGATGTCATAATTTTTCTTGTGGCAATATCGCCGAAGTGGAAATGTATTCTTTGTGATAAGCTTAAAATAGATCAGATTTTAGCAATTACTTATCAGTCCACGGATTGCAACATGTCCATAGTGAAGAAATAATTTTGATTTCATCGAAAAAAAAAAAAAAATGATTACTTTGAAAATTTTACAGTCATCTTGATCTGTTACAGTAGTAATTGGAGGTCGTAGATGGGTATGATGAGCTCGCCGATGTAAATGGTACATGTTGCCATCACTTCGATATAAGCATATCAGATTGCTTCGGAAACTGTAACTAACCATGCCCTCATTGATATGAAGTTGCACGGCGTTCGGAAGTAGCGCACTCTTTAATTCACTACTGGTGATTAAATGTGATAATTTTGTTAGATTGAGATTAGCTACTTAACTTCATTGTTTGCTGTATTTAATTTGCGACTAGTAGCATTCAGAAAAGGTTCTTTCCTACCAGGAGATTGAGATTCATTAAAAAAGGAGTATTCACAATTTGTTGGAGTGTCATTTTGAAGACTGATGAAGCTTCTACGATAGCCACAGCTAATTTCCCATCAACATTTATATCCATAATCATTTCACGAGTTAACGATTCTGAATTGCTTTTCTCATTCTTTTTCTCTTTAGATATCTTACTTTCATCTGCTTTAATGATCTTTCGGCACTTACTGAAATAATATGTTAATTTATTTCCCTTTCCTAAAGGAATAGTGAAGCATCGGTTTGAAGATAAGTAAAAAATTTGAAGCAAATTTCATAATTTGATTAGGCGAAATAAAGTTTAGCTTGATAGTAAAAAAACTGCAGTTATTAGTTCAGAGAAAACAAATTAATTTATAAATTATTTGCGAACACATCTTTATGCATCCCATTTAAAAATTACTTTAACAATATATTTGCCAGTTTGACAGCAAATCGATCCACTTGATTCCTTGGTAATTTGTAATAGAAATAGGCAGCAATAAATGCTACTGCTTCTTCGATTTCTCGATACATATTTTTTGGCGATCTGAATTTTTATTTCTTTTATTCAATTTCCGGGCAAAAATTCGAATAAAATTCCAGAAACTTTGTCAAAACATATTATTAAAAGTAGCAGATGAAGAGCAGGTTGGCGAGCTGTGCATTCTTTTCATGCTGTGTACATGTGGAGCAATAGTTTTTTTAAATAAAACTAGTAGAATGGAATGAAGCATAAATGTACCAGCTTGGAATGCTAAAATATTCTTTGTTAGTTCATTTATTTATATTATTTTCATTGCAACAATTTAATAAATGCAAATTTTCAGATGAAATATCTGGAAAAGCAGTTGTTTTGGCTACTGGTGGTTTCAGTTGTGATCATTCCAAAGAAGATTCGCTATTGCAAGAATTCGCTCCGGAAAAAGCTAATTTTCCTACAACTAACGGTCCATGGGCTACGGGAAGAGGAGTTAAAATGGCTCGAGCCATGGGTGCAGCTCTGGTAGGCATGCAAAATGTCCAGGTAAGACGGAAAGTTTTTTGTTGTAGAAAATTTCTAATTAGTTTTTAATTATAAAAAGTTTCTTATTATGTCCTTAACTTTTACAATGTTTACGATTCTTTTTGCAATAAATAATGGTCACCATATTAGCATTAATTTATTGTATTCTGAAATTATTCTAAAAATCAAGGAATAAATTTTTTGTGTCTCTCGTACAATTGGTAAACTTGTCTTGTTGTTGACGAATCAGACCTATCATTTACCAATAGCAGTTTAGTTTTTCCAGTTATTTCATTACAGAATTTGTCATCTAGACACTTTTTTGTAGCATTTTGTACATTAATTTTTCGATAATTGTTTTTTAGTTCAATAAGTATATTTCATAATTATCCAATGTATCCAATTATGAATAAAATTTAGATTCATCCTACAGCATTTGTGGACCCGAAAGATCCAGCAGCTGCAACTAAATTTCTTGCCGCAGAAGCTCTCAGAGGAAAGGGTGCCATTTTGGTATATTTTTACAAGTTTATCAGAAAATTGAGTGCGTAATTGAATAATTTCAACAGCTTAATTTTTGGTTTAAATTTTTTCAAAAATTGTAGTTAAACGATAAGGGAGAACGATTTGTAAATGAGCTAGATCGCCGTGATCATGTCACCGATAAAATCTTAAAATCTTGTGCTAGAAGCGAGGAAGCTGGTGGCGCTTATACTGCTTTCATGGTTATGGATAACCAGGCAGTTGATGATTTTGGCCGAGCTTCATTTGATTTCTATGCTAAAATTAAAGGTTTCTTTAAGGTAAGAGCATGTATTTTGATTAGTAATATTTCGCACTCTTCATCAATGATTTTTCACTTATTCAACAGTACCAACTGATTTTCGAAAACCATTTATCAGATGCATCATGGATTTTTTATTTGGTTTTCATGAACTCTTCAGTTTTCTCTGTGCTTGATAATCTTCTGTTCTAACCGGATTTTTATGACTTTGCATCGTAAAATAGAAATCAATGTAAAAATCCTTTCAGCAATTCGATTTTTCAAGATTTTTGGAAAATTTTCAGAAATTCGATACTTTGGACGAAATGGCGAATTACATGAAAATAAAACCATCAAAACTGAAAGCAACTTTGGATGAATATAACGAACATGCTCATTCAGCTTCTTCGAGGGTAGCAATAAACTTCGTTCCACAAGTTTTGAATTGAATTGAACTTTTATTGGAAATAGCAAGTACAAGAGTTTTAGAAAAAAAAAATTAAGAGCAATTTTTTTTTTCTCGCATTTAAGACATTTATTCCAGGAAGATAAATTCGGAAAGAAGATTTTCCCGATCGCTTTAGAACATCCGCCTTATTATGTTGCTGTTGTAACTCCAGCTATTCATTATACAATGGGAGGAATAAAAATTGATAAAGATGTAATTCCTCTATGTCTTACTTATACTATAAAAAAGAAAAAGTTATATCTATGATTTGACTCCTCTTTTGATTTTAAATAATATCGAAATAACTAACTGAAATCTTGGAGATTGAGTGATTTCAATGGAGTTATATCATTTTACGAATTTCACAGTGTGTTGTCTCC
Source organism: Onchocerca flexuosa (assembly GCA_002249935.1). Lineage (NCBI taxonomy): Eukaryota > Metazoa > Nematoda > Chromadorea > Rhabditida > Onchocercidae > Onchocerca > Onchocerca flexuosa. The sequence goes on from KZ271558.1 coordinate 183,428, forward strand.
AAATATCTGAAACTCTTAATGAAGAATGAATTTTAATCAAAATGATTTTTCTTAATAAGTTTCCTCATTTTCATAAAAATTGACATATTATTTTTAGGCAGTTGTATACAACGAATTTTCGGGCAAACCGTTCAAAGGATTATTGGCTGCGGGAGAAGTTACAGGAGGTGTACATGGTCGAAACAGGTTGGCTGGGAATTCATTGCTGGAATGCGTAGTTTACGGACGTATAGCTGGACATAATGCCGCGGCCATACGTTATTCGGCTTCTGATGCAACACTTACACGTACTGATTTATGAAATATTTGTTAGAACATTTTCATTGTCTCATTTATGAATATATGAGAGCTCACAATTTGAATTATTCAAAAGTATTATGATATTTACATTTCTGGAATAATCTTATTAGAAACTGTTCTGTCACATGGATTTTGCCATTTCTTGTCCGTCTTTATTTCTAACTATTCTATCTATTTTAATATCGTTCTCAATTTGATCTTTTGATATATGTTTGCTATCATACTTCGAAATTATTGCGGGCGGAATCTCTTATAACAGAACAAAAGTTCTCTTCGCCAGTGGTCCAGGTCGAGCTGACTATAATGTCGTGCAACTTTATCGTTACATAATGCATTTATGATATTGTTATATAACACTTTGCATACCCTGCTTTTGCTTTGTATAGTTATGATGGTTGTTTTGTTGGGCCTTGTGTGAGTTGATAGGTTTCATGTAAGAATTGCTAATTAGTGCAGAGAAAAGGCATAGCTATTTGGATAATTCCGTGTTTGCTTAAGTTGAAATTGCTTTAATCAAAATTTTTGAGGTTTTAATTCTTAGCAACGAATACAGCAACTTCTGTGGATCATTTTATATAGATTATTGAAATATTATTTTATACATTATTGAAGCAAATTTACTATAATTCATATATTTATGTATGGAAGAGCCCAATTCTCGTTCAGCAAAGGCGATTTTCATGCTATTATACTAAATGCCTCGATTTTCCCTATCATCTTTTGTTGCTATTTTTCATTTTCGAAATGTTGAAGAATTTTGTATCAATATTTTTCTTTTGAAAACTGTTATAAATCTCTGAACTTTCTCGTTTTCTGTCCTTCGATTTTCGGAAAAGACTGAGTTGAACTATAATCAACTTCTAAAACTGTGGGACAGACTAAAACTGTTCTACTTCAGGCTACTTGTGAACATTACTGTCATGTCATTGAACACACCATTTGTTAGCAGTGCAATTGGGAAAGCAGAAATTTATCCATGCAATTCCTGATGATTATGGGAATTGAGCCGACGACTCTCCAGGAATCAAGCAATCTTTCTCATGATACTGTAGTCTTTCCTGCTATGTTGCAGTGCTTATGACTTTTTCTCCATTCAAAAGACTTGACATTTTGCCATGACCTTTAAAGGGTCATGCTGAAAAATCGATTGACAATCGGTAAAAATGCTTCATTATTGCTCTCTGATTCGAACAAACAGGACAGAATACACACCATTTGTTAGCAGTGCAATTGGGAAAGCAAAAATTTATGATAAATGAGTATTCTAACCAGAGCAAATTAATCAATTAACTTTAATAACCACACATTCACCTTTCCTGCGAGTGCTTCGCTGTTACTGCAGAGTCAACTAAATTCTTCGATTCAAATAGGGCGCCTTATCATTCATCTGTTGACCGTATCCTTATAGCAATTTGGAATGGCTCGCGATGCGTGCGTGTAATGAATGCTGGTCGCGTGCGCAGCGTTGGTCAAATATTCCGTGTCATCTTGTGGTGGGGAGGGTTTGGTTACGTATTTGGGTGGGGTGGTGTGGTGTTGGGTGCATGGGACCTGGATGGTACTTTACGGTTGCATTTCATCTGACAGATTAGGCTACTAGTAACCTGTAGGCATCTATTGATTGACATGCTGAGTCTCAATCGAGAGACTCACGCATGTCAGTTTATTAAGTGTACGGTATGTTTCGTCAGTTACGAAGGCCTTAAATTGAATTATTAGATGGTTTTCATTAATAAGCCCTGATGCCCATACTCACTGGTTTGCTTGTCACCGGTTTTGGTATCATTCCAGATCGGGGCGGTTTGGAAAGATTCTGTCGTCGTACAATTTATTTTTTTTTCGTCAGGCAGTAGTTTGAATACCATTGATGGCTGTTGTCGCGGCATGTCTACAGGCATAATCTCTACCGACGCTATCCAGGACGCATTGCAACGCGCTAAAGAGGTATGTCATTTTTATTATGAAGTATTTGAAAAATTAAGATTGTATCAAATGAAGTACGCTGTTATGCAGTACACGGTGTAAAATTTTTCGATATTTATGACTATTATTATTTGAATATTGTGCAGGAATTTTTGTGATATTTTCCTCGTGTAGGTTTGAAGTTTTTTGTTCTGCTCATTTAGAACATATGAGTAGGCAAGATTGAATTCGAAAATTACCGCATTAGTTATCAATATTGCTGTTAGCGACGAAATTTGAAATATTTGCACATTTAACAAATGCGTTGTTACAAGCGTTTTGTTTTGTTGGTTAGAAAGTATAATGTATTTGAATGGGATCACTGAAGACTTTTTTCTCCTTATTATCTGTAAAATGTGGGACTATGGTTGTCAGTTCAAGGTTGTTTTGTCTAAGCTTTGGGAAGAAGACGATTGTTGTTATTTCTTGAGTTTATATCAGTTCTGCACTCAGTCTGTTAGACCAGTGGTCTTTTTCAAAGTTTATTTAGATTACATTGCCTATATTTCCACGTATTTTTCTGAAATTAATTTTGAAAAGAGTATAGAATTGCCGTTAAATTCTGTTTTGTTAATTAAAGTAGTGAATATATATATATATATACATATATGCATAAATATAGATATATAAATGTAATGGATAAGAAGTTTTCCGAAAAATAAAAATGAAAGCCTTCGATTTCTTTCGGGTCTCTTCGTAAAATTACTCCCCACCCGAGATTGTAGTTTAAAGGATCCTCGTGGTTTCATTATACGGTACATTTGTGCTGACCCGCTGTGAAAAGATTAATTCCAAAGTTAATAAAAACATCCAAAGATATGACTTCAAATCAGACTGAATGCTTCTTGCATAATGATGATGATGATAATGCCGTTTGGTTTTGGAAATATATTGTCTGGAATGAAATAAAAACTATTTGCCATATGTGCAGTACTTCGATTTTTTATCGTAAGTTTGATGTTATGCGACAGATTTTTACTAGAAGAGGATGCATATTTATAAATTTTTATACATGCCATCATAAGTGATAATTGATTGTATATGCATTTATAGTATATGTTCATATTTTGCTTGTTATGTTTAGCTCGCTGCTTCTTCACATTCGAATCCGCAGAAACGACCGAATTCCGACGACTCATCTAACCGTACGTACCAGTGATTCACTTGTTATTTTGCATATTATGCGTAAATGTTATGGGAGAAGTGAAATGATGCGTTAAACAGTCACACTTTCATATTAGGAAGTTATTGCTAGAGACGTTCCGTTTTTGATCGGTGTAATACGCGTTTATACGGTATTTCATTCGCAATTTATGGATTTTTTAAAGTGAAGCCTTCAATTTTCATAAGTACGTACATAAATCGATAACGGTTCTCTATGGATTATGATTGCTGATGTGAATTATTTTGATTAATTTTCGAATGACTCATTTCCAGTTTGTCAATTTATCAGTGCAATTGTGCATTTCATTTAAAACTCCATCTTTGCAATGCGTATATTATACTTTTGGTGTTTTGCATGCATGGTATACAGATATAAAGTAGCTGAAATTTAATGTAAAATTATGCTTATGTTTGTGGAATTGGAAAGACATTTATAATTTTTCAGTGTATCCAACCAAAAGGGTCAATATCACTGGAAACACAATGGACATGGGCGGAAGCATGCAAATTTCAACACTTGGAGGTCCGGGCCATGTTGGGGCAGGAGGTATGCCGCCAGTTGGAGGTGTTGGAGAAGTTGTTATGGAAACAATGGAGGTTCCGGACCATTGCGTCGGCCTTGGTAATGGTAGATATTTTACTGAAGTTTTTGTGTTCATTTATTTTCATGCTTTAATTTTTCTTTGCTTCTTAATTTCACTTTTCAAAATTTTACATTCACTTGCTTATTTGATTAATTCTAAGCAGTGACTTGGTGTTATTTTTTGTAGTGATTGGGCGTGGTGGTGAGCAAATTTCGCAGATTCAGTCACAGACCAACTGTCGTGTGCAAATGTCACCGGAATCGGATGGAAATAACATGCGTCAGTGTACTTTGCAAGGAAGTAAAGTATCTGTAGATCGCGCAAGAGCAATGATAAATGAGGTTGATTCTTTCTTTCATTACTGTTTTCTTTTTTTTTTTCATATTAATGATAAAAAATTTTCATGTTAGCTATAGTCAGCCGAATGTTTGAAGTGAATTTTGTACTAGTTTTCATTCCTCTTTATTACATTGAATTTTGATTACTTAAAATTCCCATTCGTGAACTTGGCGCTTATAAACTTTCCATTTCCTCTAGATTTTGCATTTTTGCTTTGTTTTCAAAAATCTGTTTCAAGTTTTCTTGTCTGGATTATTCTTTAGGTTGTATTCTTTACTGGTAGCGTTAGCTTTCATCACTTGAAAATTTTCGTGACTTTTTGTCGATGAAGACAATATAGCATTATTATGCTAAAGTTTGGAAAAGTTTAGAGAATACTCTTTTGGTTTTCTTTTAAATGCCGGAGATTTTCGTTTTTTTTTTTTTTTTTTTTTTTTTTATTGAAAGTTCGAAAGTAGGAAGTGTTATGACGCAGATCAATATTTGTGCTTAAAATTACATTGGATGAAAACTCTTGTGTTTGCTTTGCTTTCAGGTAATAGCTCGAGCAGGAAATCGTCCTCCGCCGAACCGTGCAGGCCATTTTGACGGTGGTATACCCGTTGGTACTGGACGTCAAATAACTCAGGAAATGTTTATTCCTGGTGCAAAATGCGGTCTTGTCATTGGCAAAGGAGGAGAAACAATCAAAAATATTCAGGCTCGTCGAAATATCTGATAGCATTCATCTCCTCACAGTTTTTCTTCAAGAAATTATCTATATAAGTTATTTGTCCGATGAATTTCACGTTGTTTCAGGAACAAACTGGTGTTAAAATGGTAATGATACAAGAGAATCAGGAAAGTGGAGGACAGCCAAAACCTTTGCGTATTACTGGTGAACCTGAAAAAGTTGAGAACGCTCGAAGGATGGTTGAAGAAATTTTGCAATCGCGTGAGGATCATCCACCCGGACGTTTCAATTTCCTTGGATTACTCGGAATAGGTAGTGGACAGCGTTCGATTGGCGAAGTAAGAATTTTTTTTCTTGTTTTTTTCATGATAATTGCATAGAAAGAAAAGTTAACGAAAAAAAAAATAGCATTGAGACTATCAGGTATATTTTGCTGATATTCGACAATTAACTCATTTTAGGTAATTGTTCCACGTGCTTCGGTTGGTATGATTATTGGAAAAGGTGGAGAGACGATCAAACGCCTTGCTGCTGAATCGGGAGCTAAAATTCAATTCAAACCTGATGGTTTGTTTTTCATTGCTTTTTTTTTTTTTTTTTTTTCAATTTATTGAGTCTATAATATGTGTTGTAATCTCCGGTACTCAAATTTTTAGTCTGTTCATCGAAAATTATTTATATGAATTAATTGAAATGATATGTGATATTTATTGCCGAAATGAAGAGAGAGTTGCAAAGTGAGAAATTTTGCATATCGATTTACTGCAGATGATCAGACAGTGCAAGAGCGATGCGCTGTCATTCAGGGTACTGCAGAACAAATTACAAAAGCAACTCAGTTCATCTCCGCCCTCGTCAAAAAGAGTGGTGCAGCAGGTGGTGCGGAGATGTTTTACATGCACGTCCCATCAAATAAAACAGGATTGGTGATTGGTAAAGGAGGAGAAACTATCAAACAGGTAATCTTTGATCTTTCTGTTTTTTAATGTTGCTTCAGATATCAAACAGATTTAACAACTGCTAGACTTTTGTTTGTTGATGTTATTCCTTCCTTCCAGTTAATTCAATTGTTAGATTTGTTCTTTTCTACTTGTTTCTTTCCTTTGCGAAACAGGAAAGTGACTGCCTTAATTATATAATGATAATCATAATGGCTTCTGTGCAGTTTTAATATGTGTGTTCAGTTTTATCTGTTTTTTGCTCGAAGATCAAGTTTTCTCTGGTTGTATTCCTAGTAACGCTATAATTAGAATGCTGATATCAAATGCATCACTAAAATGTTAACTGGTAAATTACTGTGTGATTAGCTTTATGAATCATAATTTTCAATAATTTCTTTAAGATCTGCGCAGAAAGTGGAGCACATGTTGAATTATCACGCGATCCGCCGCCTAATGCATCCGAGAAAGTTTTTATTATAAAGGGAACCCCGTATCAAATCCACCATGCACAGCATATTATTCATATCAAGGTGTGCATTTAATTCGAGAACTTTTCATTTTATTTTGCATATGACCAGAAACTTATAGAAAAAAAAAATATTAGCTCGTGAAGTTAACTCAGTTAACTCTGAAATGACTACTTTATGATCGTTTCACTGCATCAGTTATAGTCATGCTCGAGTTTTGCTCTTGAAACACTGTTAATATTGAAAGATTTTTTCTAGGTTGGTGACATTGCACCAGGAACGCCTGTACCACAGCTTCATGGACAAGGCGGTCCAGGGGCAGGTGGTGATGCATTTGGAGTTGCACATAACACTGTGCCAAGTGCTCCTCAAGGATATGGCAATGGTAATGCACAATTTGCTGGTGCTGGTATTGCTGGGCAGGCGGGAGCTCAATGGAACACCACTTTTGGTAAGTGTTGTTTCTGAAATTATGCTTTGATTAGATTATGAAATATGTTATGAAAATATATAAAAAATATTATGAAAAAACTGATTTTTTCACTAGATAAAGAGTATATGTAATATAAACAATAGCTGTGGAACAGATTGACGTATAAATACTTTGCTTTTAGCTCATCAGCAAAACGATCCTGGACAGGCTGCTTGGAATCAGCAATATTATGGGCAACAAGGACAACAGCAACCTGGTTATCAGCAAGGAGCATATGCAACCCAGTATCAACAGCCAGCACAACCGCAACCACAACCAGCACAAACAAGTGTAGCTCCAGCAGTGAATCCGCAGACAGGTATGTTACACTATAGAATGACAGGAAAAGGGAAGTTTTGATTTTTGTAAGGATTTGGTTCGATATCAAACGAAAGGTAGAGTTTAGCAATTTATTTTTGCTACGGAGTCCTTCATGCATGACAGTTTTGAAAAATGTATTATGCTGGATCTTGTTCATTATCTCCCATATAGTTTTGAATAACATATATCTAATTCATACTATCTGATACAGTTTTGTTAATTTCACTGATAAAGTGCAACTGCAGAGAAAGCGGAAATTTCCATGAATGTTCGAGGATTTGCATTTGAAGCTACACAAGGCATAATCTATCTCTATCATGAAGCAGCCCCATTGCCTCTGTATCAACATCTATAGACCTTTATGTAACACCTCACATAACACCCACATTCATTCCAAAAATCGTGATTAATCAATAGACATTTCATAAGCCTGAATATGATATCAATTAAAATTAAACAAGTTAACACGAAAAAAATAACAATAAGAAAACAAATTCCAACAAAAACAAGTAAACCATGCAAACCAGTTCCTAATTTTAATACTTAAACTATCTCAGCAAAAAAAAAAGTCTCCTTTTCATTTTTGACTTTTTAATGTATTGGGTGGATTAAATAAGTGGTTTGTTCTATGGTTTTGACGAATTTTTTAATCCCTTATCTTTTAGGTCAGCCTGATTATAGCGCGCAATGGGCAGAATATTATCGTAGCATGGGTATGCACGAACAAGCAGCTGTTATCGAAAATCAGTTAAAACAAAATGCTGCCGCTGCTGCTGTGACGCAACAGCCTACTGCACAAGCACGACCTCAGCAACCGGTAAGTCATTCGAATACTTTTACTTCTCATTCAAAAATCTAAAGTGTCAGCTGGAATAATTATGTCGTGTTTGACTTTTTGATTATTTACTTGTTATTGTAATAGAATTGGTTTCTGTGTTGATATGTGGTTTTAGTGAAACTCTTTGGAAACGTTGGAAATGAAGTAGAAAAGAGACGATTATTCACTAGGTGTCATTAATTATAATTAAATGACATTGTTTATAGGGATATGGCGCGTACGGTGCTCAGCCAATTACAGCGCAAAATCAGTTCAGTTACGGAGCACCGCAAGCACAGCCTCAGGGAGGTTATCAATTCCAGCAACAATATTGAAGCAGTAATGATAGTTAAGAATTGGCGTGTTTTATTACTTTATTATTTTTGATTCTCCATTCTCCTTTCTTAATTTTTCTTATTTGGCACATCAAATTGGAACAGGTCTTAATTCTTCGAGAAGTGCAACACAGTGTTCGCTGTAAAATGATACATGATTTTGATGAATATGTGGTGTTCGCTTTGTATTTTTTTTTTTTTTTTTATTTCATGAGAAACTATAAAAAATAATGTTTACTCTGCAAAATTTGGTTGCTGAAAGTTTGAACCTTTTATTTGTTACGATTAATTTCTATTAAAGCTAGATTTGTTGCTTAGAATTATCCAATTTTTGGTAAAATTTAGACTACTTCTGCCCGTTTTTTTTTTTTTTTTTGATTCTTGAGCACATGAACACTCTTTTATCAGTTGATGGTTCGTTTTTTTTTTTTTTTT
>KZ271559.1:0-13599 GCA_002249935.1 Onchocerca flexuosa
ATATGTGTATATGATAAATCCTATATTTTAATTAATAATATCATGCATAGTTTAATAAAAAAATTTAATAATTAACAATTTCAATAACATTTAAAGCAAACAACAAAAACTGAATATCTCTGATTTCTCAGCAATTTTAAATTAAATTTTTTAAATATCATACTAAAAAATTCAAACATTAGTTTGAATATGAGGTTGAGTTACGGTTGCCGTTGTCGCTCTTGTTACTGTTGTAGCGGTTGCTGTTGTTGTTGTTGTTGTCGTTGTTACTGTTGTTGTTTTTATTGTTGTTGCTTTCGTTTGCGTATTAATATCAGGTGAACTAAATTTATTGAGAGCCAAGACAGTTTTCGCTAAAAGTGGAAGATTTCGTCGTTCCAAAATATCGGTTGAACTGCATATTGAATTCTGAAACTTATCCAAAATTTATTCCGTAAATTTCAAAAATTTAAAAATATTAAATTCTTTCGAACAAATAAATACTTTAAAATCACTCATTTTTCTTGATCGACTTCAAAACGTTGCTATGTTATTTCAGTGAAATTCGAAGTTCTCAGAATTATTTATAATTCAAAACAGTACACATATAACAATAATATTCAATATAATATAATAGCAATTAGTAATAGTAATTATAAGTAATAACAGTAATTATAATTAAAACAATAATAAAAATGATAGTAACAATGACGATAATGATAATAGCATGATAATAATAATAATAGTAATAATAATAATAATTGATAGTAATAATAAAATAATAAATAATAATAAATGGTGGTAGTAATAATAATAATTAATAATAATAATTGATAATAATAGTTAATAGTAATAATATTTAATAATAATAATAATTAATAATAAAATTAATTAATAATAACAATAGTAATAATTAATAATAATAATAGTAATGACAAAAATAGTTATGAAAATGATAGAATGAAATGAAAAATATCATAAATGGAACAATTAAACAAAAATTATATCGAAGGAAAAAATGGATGGTGATATGATGTGTATAATTTAGCAAAGTCTAAAAGTCAAATACCTGACAGATAAAACAGTGATGCGTACTGATAAAAAAAACTGGAGCAGTCTCTTTTCATAGTTTTTCATCGAGTTATCATCTCTACTTATTTCTTATCAATTTGAACAGATCACAGATTTCTTTTATTTATTAAAAAAATTTGAAAAATTAATCCTTTTTGTGCAAAAAAATAAAAAAAGGGAAAGCGAAATGTATTTATCATATTCAATTCAAAAAAACAAAAACGAAAAAAAAAAGAAAAAAAATTGCAAACCTTCAGTGAAGATTACAAATATAGAAAGAAATTGAAATAAAAATTACATGTAAACTGTTTAAGCAACTCGATTGTATTATATTATATATGAAAAATAGGGTGAATGATGACGCAATTATTGATGAAAATAGAACGAAAATTGATAATGTAAATTATAAACAAATTTTTCAAAATTAAATATATAAAAATATTTAAATGAAACGAAAACAAAAAAAAAGAAATAATAATTAATATCAATTAACATCAAATTGTTATTTCAGAATTAAAAACAAAAAAGAAGGTAGAACATACTTTATTAAACGTGCTTATAATTTTTAATCATAATTAACTGTACAGATTTTTTGGATCAATACTTTTTAAACATCGCATCTCATTTCCCTTTTTTCCTTTTATAATTTTTTACAGTAGCTCATCATATAAAATATGAATACGTCAAATGAAAATTATAAATATCATTTTTTTTTTTTAAATTTCATGAAAAAAATGTTACGCTTTTCTTGATTCGTATAATTAGAATAACAATCATTTCAAATTACTGTGTTAAATTAAGAAATCCAAAATATAAATTATACATTTCACAAAGATGATATGATTGGAAATGATACATATTTTTGTTACCCATTCAAGGCATTAGAATAAGTACTGATTTAAAATCGCTTTTTAAATTTCGAGTCTATGAAAACGAGGGAAATTTTAGAAATTTCTTTTAAAAATTTGCCTTTTTTTTTTACGTCAGGAATTATTAGCAATCCGTCAATACTAATAATCATACTAAAATGAAAAAAATGAACCTTTTTAGACACAATACGGTTAAATCGTAATCAAAATATACATTATTATATAAAAATATTAAATAAATAACAATGAAAATGCATGCATTACCTAACTGATAAAAGCCGATTTCAAATAATTAGCCAATCAATCAACAATTGATTAGTCAATATTAACCACATTCTTAATCAGTTGTTAAATTAATAATTATTCATAAATCAAAATTTATAAATCAAAGCGAAGCATATATAGGCGACGAAGATTGTAAGCATTGCATTGGCCAGCATTTTTTCGCTAAATTCAAATTGTAATCGTCCCTCAAATAGAACCTGAAAACTTTTTGCTACCAAATTTCGCAAAATTTATTCGTTTTCAAAAAATTTTCTGTCATAGTGACATTTACAATAAATACTACGGATTCCCTGACACGCATGCAGCTCAGATTTCGTGTAAATCAGAAAGATTGCAAAACACATACACACGATGCAAATCCAACATGTTGCAAACGTTACTGATACAATTTTTTTTGACTGAATACGGTAATGTGTTATTGTCGAAACTTTCCCTAATAAATACGGTAACATGCATTGTCACTTTAAAATTTGAAATTTCACACTTTTCATTCAAGGGGAAAAAATGAGGAGAAGAAGGATAATGAATTTCATTTGTATAAATAATATTTATAAAATTTTTTTACTTCTATCAAAAAAACCTTTTTACTACGAGTAATAATTATTTAGATTAATTAATTCTTTGCTCATTCCAGCAATTCAGTACCATAACATGGAAAAATAAAAGTTTTACTTTTTTCGATCATTTCAACTATTAGGCCTTTTTAGGAATTTGAATTGAAATTAAATATTTTCCTTACATTTTATGACAATTTCATAGTTATAAATAATTAGAGTTAATTAATTACCGTCTCATTGAAGAACTAAGCACTTCTTGTGATTGGTTAATTTACTAAGATTTCTCCGCAAATTCGAATTTGAATTGAAATCAAATATTTCTTATATTTTATAATATTTATGTCACTAAATGCTAATTTATCTATTCTGTTTAATAAACTAGTAAAATTTAATATAAAAAGACAGTATTAAGTTTATTTATGTAAATAAATGAGAACCTGTGGATTTACTTGAAGCTTATATTTAAGGGAAGAATAAGCAAGAATAAAATATGTGCAAAAAAAAAAAAAAAAAGAAAAAAAAGGAATCACGCAAATAAACATAACGTAACTTGCAAAATTGAAAGTGCAAATATGTTGCATGCTATTATCTGCTGCATGCATCATACGTTTCTATTAATTTGCAACACGGATTAGACAATTATTAATTAAAGATTTCATTTATTTATGAAAAATGTATTCATAAAATAAGAAGTAATTACTGAAAACTAAGCAAGCGGAATTTATAAGGTTTATAAAATAATACGAAATTTATGACAAAATTTATTTTTCCAAAACAAAGAATTTTCACTGTTGTTGACTAAAAAATAAAGATAAAAAGAAGGATCCAGACAAGATAATTAAGCAGGGAGAGAAAATGATTGGTTTTAACATTTTTTTTTCTTTTTTATTTATCTTTTTCTTTTTCTGTTATCGTTCAACATCATTAATTCCAAAAACGAAATACAAGATGAGATTAAAAAATCTTTATCAATATGGCGTACAGTGACATATAGATTGATTTCTATAATGATCTATTTATTGTTTCAGGTCATAATGATCTATTTATTGTTTCAGGTCATAATGATCTATTTATTGTTTCAGTGACAAAATTGATTATATAAAATTTAAAAAGCAATAATTGCATCTGCACTTAAATAATGAAGAAAAAAAAAACAAATATTTGAAAAGATCACTATAATAAAGAAAGAAATTGAAAAATAAAAGGTAATCAACACTAATTTCAACTAATTTAAATTGGTTAATTTGATCGATATAGAAAAGTTAAATTTTTTTTACAAAAATTACAAGATTACTGAAAGTGCTCAAATTTTAAAAGCTTATAAAGTGCTAAAATTATTTATATATAATAAAAAATTTAAAAAACTTTGAATTATTTTTGCATTGCACGATTGATAGATTTTCGGAAGTTAATTTATTTTTCAATCTTAAAATATTCTGATTCTAATTTAATAGGCATCACTTGTGAAAAAAAAAAAATCAACGAAACTAATAAATAATATGGTCATTTAATCGAATTAATCGATCAGTTAATTAATTAAAATTAACAGCTTCCATCACTATGTCCTAAGCAAATAATGTAAAAGAAGGAATAAAAATAGAAATGGAGATTTCAAGAATTTTTTATGCATTTAGAATATGTGCATTACTCATTTAATTATTTATTAGATAAAAATCTAATTTCAATGAGTGATTTCATTGAAGCTTTTGATTTTTGAAAGCTAAAACTTTGGAAGTTCATCATAACTTTAAATTTCTTTCAAAAAAAGAATATTTTAAATTTTCAGCAAAAAAAATTTTTCAGAAGAAAGCCCATTATTGGAAAATTTTGTATTCTATATCAAATTTATAGTTCAAGCAAAACAATAATAAAGACAGTAACAACAATAACAATTACAACAACAATAATAAAAGCAACGGAAACGAAAGAGAGAATAAAGCAACAATTATGAAAAAAAAAAAAGTTTTTCAATTGATAAAAATTTGATTGCAATGATTGATACTATTGAAACTCCCGGTTTTAGAAAATTAAAACATAAATTACTGAAATCTTTTCCAATCAAAATGAAGCAAATTTTTAAAAATTTCAATAAAATGATTATTTCAATTTTATGGTTCAAATTTCTAAAAATTTCATTATGTATAATTTTTGATTATCTCAATTAATACAACAGTTATTGGTTCCTCGCAATTATAATTTGCTATATATAATTATATAGATCAGAAATTTACCTCGGGAACGCCGATTCGTCGACAAGCAGCCAAGAAACTGTCAACGTTACGACGACATTTCGGTGGTGATAACGGCAACTATAAAAAGAAATTAATTCATTTATTTTGTTATAACCTTTCACTTCCTGAATATAAAAAAGTAACGAAAATTGAAATTCTATAATAAAGTGATCAGCATTTAATAAGAAAATCCATGGCAATATGAAAAATTAAGCCTATTATTTACATAAATACTACTCATTTTTAATCTGCCAATGTTTCAAATTGCAACTTGAATGCAGAAAAAAAGTTTTTTTGAAATCAGCTGAAAACAAAAAAAGGCTTAATTCTTATTCCACATTATTATTAAATCTTAATAAATCTAATATCAGTACTTGAATAATTAAATAATTTGTGTCGTAGTTCATAAATTCTGGCTAATTGGATAACTTGATTCAAAATCAGTTAGAAATTTTGACGAAATAAATTAGCGGAAAATCATTTACCTCTTTAGAAACTGGCATAAACAAACTATTTATTGCACGTAAACGTATCCGATTAGCGAAATTACACAGCGTAACACCATCTGCTAATGAAGCCGCTAGTTGTAATCGTCCCGATGGTAATGATATCTTGAGACGATTTTCAAGAATCTAAGAAGAGATTGATAAAAAATAAATCTGAAATCTTAAATTTTAATTTCCTAATTTATGTATCGCTGAAATCGCGAGGAGTATCACAGAGTAAAAGATTGCTTCATTCTCAAATTAAATGATTTGTAATTCTTGTTGGATGTATAAATTTATTTTTTTGCTCTTAAATCAAATGGCTTTGTAACCTTTGTTCTATGCTGTAATGTGGGCCCTGCAAAAAATAATAAAGATGCTTTCTTGTAGATCAAAATTCTATCAGGATTTTCCTCTATAAAGAAGAAGGGGGTCCTGAGCATAAGATCATTTCAAAAGATGTGTTACCACGAGGTCGGTTGGTTGAATGTGTCAGACTTAATTTGGTCTCTCTTTTTCTTTGGGTTATGAAATCGACATTAATACTGTTTTATTGGTATGACTGATATTATAATTGTTGCGTCCGCTGTTTTATTATCAAATTTTTCATAATAAATAGCCCAAGTTTGAGATACGGCAAAAGTTCGGATAACAATGCGATAAGAAACAAGAACTTTCAATCACTGCCACGGTTAAAGAAGATCGGCGACATTATGTGTTGAAAAATTTTCGAACTAAGCAAGATTAATCTATATAAATAAAAACGTAAATGCTATCTGTGCTCCCTCAAGGATCTCTGCTAATTATCTATTAATTTTTAATTAAAAAAAAAGAAAACGCTTCACGTACAAAACTTACCTTACGCATATTTTCTACAATACCACCGCTGGTTAGAATTGAACTTGTTCCACTTACTGTTGTAGGATTAATTGATGAACGATGTAACGTGGCACGTGATGTCCTTGTTGTAGTATTGATAATTGACTTAGATTCTGAAAGGAAGAAAAAAAAAGATGCTGAAAGATGAAGAATTTGAACCTAAAAAAAAAGAAAAAAAATAATAATAAAGAACACTTTCTTTTCGGATGATAACAATCATGAATTTGCTGCAATAAAAATTAAAATTTTTTTAAAACGCAAATTTTTTTCTACATTGAATTTTACGAATACATGTATAAAATGTAGAACTAACTTTTTATTGATGATGTACTATCATTTATACGTGAATTAGTTGTATGCGGAGGCATAGAATTACGTTTTTCAATGATAGTTCGATTAGATAATGGTTGAATTGATGTTGATGAACGTGAGATTAATGTAGCAGATTTGCTTGAAGATAAGATAGTTTCATTTTTAACTGGTGATATATGTGAAATCTAAAATTTAAAATTTGATAAAATATTGGATTTAAACATAAAAAACTTGATGAACCATTAAAATCTTTCAGTAATATTTCAATATTTGATTATTCAATTTTCATCATTAATTCAGAACCTGATAACGATTATTAAACATTGCTGGCGTATCATTTCAAACAGAAATTTCTTCAATTAATTAAATATCTGAACATATTTGTAAATAAAAGAAATTTCTATTTGAAAAATTAAAAAACTAGTTTTAGAAAAGAAAGTATCTTGCTTACTATAAAAAAAAAAAAAGAAAAAGAAAGTATCTTGCTTACTATGGAAGATGATACGGTACCCGAGGGACAGATTATTGTTTCGGAAGCATTTACATTTCCGGCTGATGAAGAAATGGATGCCACCGTTGAGATAGTTGAATCTGTGGTTAGAATATGACAGCTACTGTTACCTATAAAATTTAGTGATATAATTTTTGGCCAAATTTTATAATTTTTGAAAGATTAAAAGATGAGTTTTGAATGTATTACCAGTACTGTGTTAGGATTAATTACGGACTTAATTAATTCGAATGTTTTATCAATACTGTGTTGCAATTAATGCAATTAATTACTGATTAATTCGAATGCGTTATCAACATTATATTAATATCAACTTGATAAATTGGAATGTATTATCAA
The DNA here is from genome assembly GCA_002249935.1 of Onchocerca flexuosa. Lineage (NCBI taxonomy): Eukaryota > Metazoa > Nematoda > Chromadorea > Rhabditida > Onchocercidae > Onchocerca > Onchocerca flexuosa. The sequence goes on from KZ271559.1 coordinate 7,519, forward strand.
TTTTGTATTATAATCAATTATAAACCTGATGAATTCGAATCTTCAACAACCGGTGATAAGCATTTCGGACTTTGTGCTGATACTACGGTGGAATGATCAGGAATTGTTAATAGTGATGACAATGTTTGATCATTTGCATAATTGTTTCCAATTTTTTGCGTATCTATCAAATCCGAGTCGTTAATTGTTGATTGTGAATCATCGATCATTGTCGTTATATGATGATTCAGAATATTGTGAAAATCGTTGCTGTCAATAGCAGTAGCAGTATTATTACTGCTAGTATTAATACTTTTATTACTATTACAGATATTTCGTTGAGAATTTGCTGTCGAACATTGAATGCAATATTGATTATTCCATTTTGGTTCCTCTTCATTAAATGTATTATTATTTTTACAATCAGGTATTATTCCATTATTCTGCTCTTTATCGTCATCCATACTTTTTGTTTCTGATTCTGAAAAAAAAGTGCATAATACTCATTAAAAAAATTTATTTTAGTAAATTAAGCAATTTACATTAAAAGAAATATATTGCATGAAATCGAATTAGTTTGATGTAAATTTGAATCATAAACAATAACGATCAAAAATATGATCAACAAATAAAAGAGACAAAAGTGGTAGCATCGTTATGTAAGAAATCAATTGATTATTACTTACTGGTGTTATATTCAACTCTATTATAATAATTAAATGACAAATAATTAGAGAGAGAAACAAAAAGATACATAATTCTCTTATCAAACTGAAAAACAAAGAAAACTAACCCTCATTTACAGTAACAGGTTCAGTGGCAGTTACAATGGCAGTTATTGGTGTTACGATTGCTTGAGGTCTTTGAGTAAACGATGATGATACGGTAGATGAATATAGATTGGTGGATGAGGTAGTGGTAGTAATACAACTATTAGAATATAATTCATTATTGATTGTGGTATGTTGTTGTTGATATACCGATAGGCCACATAATCCAGGCGAATTTGATGAAGTTTTATTGGCAGCTATCTATAAATACATAATTTGAATTTTTACTAAACAAATTTAAGAAGAAAATTCTATAAAAATGAATATGCATATGAAGGGAAAGCTATAAAGAATTATAGAGAAAAGGAAAAAGGAAAATTGGAGATCAATAATGATAAGAATCAAAATCTTTTATCACCAATCAAATGGATATGATATGTAAAAAAAAAGTAGAAAAATAATAATAACCAAAAACTCTTTAACATTATTTAAATAACTGCTGAACACAAAAAGATCCAGACAATAAATAATCAATAACAATAATTAAAAGACTTTTATCACTATTCAAATGAATATAAAATGTAAAAAAATATTAGTAAGTTAAAAGTGAGGATGAAAAAATGCTTCTTAAAAAAATTCTTTTTTCTCTTGCTTTTCTGCCATTTTCAAATTTAAATTTAAGTTTAAAATTCAATTTCTCGATTAAAAGAATTCAATTTCTCGACTAAAGTGCATGTATTTATATTGGGAGTGTTCATTATAATGTTCAATATAAATACCATTTAGTGCAGAATGGGAGTAACAAAGTTTCCATTATCATTCCTATCATTAATATTTGAAGCTATATTCCGAATTCCGGCAACTAATATTCCGGTGTGCATCAATAAAAAAAAAGAAAAACACTGGAAGATCATAGTGAATTCATGCAATATTTGAAAACAAAAAAAGTAACAAATTTTTTTTGTCTGCATCATTTATAATAATTAAATAGTAAATGATAAGTGACATCAACCGATTAAAAAATGAAATAAAAATAAGGAAAAGAAATACTTGAATACATGCTTTACGAAGATTTAGGAAATTTGGAAATGTGAAAAATGAAATTTTTAATTTAATTTTTATAATTTTAGCAAATATTTTTTTGGTTATTTTTTCAAATAAAAGTAAATTAAAAATTTAAACAAATTGGAAAATGTAAAATAATATCTGTTTTATTTCCTCTACTATATATACTACTACAATCAATTTAATCTACTATAAATTATAACATTTCATCCAGATATGAATTATCATCGAATGAAATCTTTTTTATCTTCAATCAAATACTGCAAATCTTCATTACCATAATTAGGAAAGGATACAAAGATATTTGACTAATCCTTAATTTTAATCTAAATTTTGAAATGAAAAAATTAAAGCAAAAAGAGGAGAAATTAGTAGGAAAATGTAATAGTTCGATAGAGGCCACACATTTGCAGAATTATCCTTTTTTTCTTTTTTTTTTTTTGAAACTCACCTGATTAAAGATCCAACAGATAGATAGAAAGCGATAATAAGAATAAATAATACTCAAGAGATCAGATAAGGTATTATTTTTTTGATTCACTTGTATGATTATGCCATTCCTAAAAAAATATATCTTCCAATCACTGATTAAATCCGGATGAAGATATCTCTATTATCATTATAAATCAGATCCGGATTAGAATATTTCTATCACTTTTATGAATCAGATTCAGAAGAAATATTTCTACTACTGCTCTGAATCAGATCCGGACAACATTTTATTATTATCAATATGAAACAAATCTGAATGATGTTTTTACTATCATCATTAGCTGAAGTCATATTTTCTAAATTAAATATAGTGAAGAAATTTTTATTACTATCATTATAAATCAAATCTGGATGAGCATATTTTCTATTACCACTATTAATTATGGCCATTTTTTTTTGGACTAAATCCGGATGAAGATATTTTTACTATTATTCTTATATGCATTTATTTTTCGGATTATCTGCAGATGAAGAAAATTTCTGCAAAACTTTTTCTATAAATATTTCTATAAAACTATCAGTTACAGCTATTCATCGATGTAACTGATCAGAATATTTGGAAATTTAACTGCGAAACATATTTTTTATTCTCTTAGATCTCTTTTGATCACATTTTCACAATTTTTCAACAATTAGTAATAGTGGATGTTTAAAGATGAGAAGAATGATAATGTAAATGAAGCGAAGCAAAATATGCAAAAAGAAAAATGAAGAAGTAAATCGTTAAATTTAGTAAAAATCCAGCGATTTCGAGGTAAAAAAAAAGAAATAGAAAAGGAGAAAAGAATTAAGTAAATCAATTTATGGAATTGAAAAAAAAAAGCAAATGAATCAAATTCGCTGTATTTCCTATAAAATTTCCAATTTAGAAATAAGAATGTCATACGAATAATCTTCGCATTTAGTCTTCCAAATGTTAAGTTAGACTTTAGCTGAAATCGAATTTTCGAAATAGAATTACGATTTCAATTCATCCTTATCACATTAGTCGTATCAGTAGTATGGGATTAAAAAATGGCAAATCTTTAACTTTTCCGGAATATATTCTTGCATCATAACCGATCATATAAATTCAATTAGATTTTCCAAATATTTTGTAAGGGTTGAAAACAATGGAAAGAAAAAAAAAAGAAAAAAAAAAGATTGAGCGAAATAAACGATAGTTTTTAAAGTTAATATAAAATGTTAAAATTCAACCTTTTGAGCATATGCATGCATCACTTCCTTCAATAGGTCACCATTACTGTTGTTAACAGGATGAGTTGAATTATCCTTTGACCTTAAAGCATTGCTAGTATCCCAATCAGATGATACTAATTGTTGTTGTTGTCGTCGTTGTTGTTTTTGTTGTTGCTGTTGTTGTTGTTGTTGATGATGTAACTGATTAGCTTCATCAATGTTGAATAAATATCCAACTTGTGATTGGAACTTAAAAAAAAGAAGAAAAAAACCTGAATAAAAATAAGTATAGAATAAATTGTGTAAATAATGAAAAATGTGTTAAAAGCTAAAAATCATATCATCATGCAAACAATATTTATGATTTATATGATAACTGTTACATGATAATATAGTTACATTTAAGTAATGATGATAATAACTGTACATATTCATCCTTAACCTTTGCTTAACCTGCTTAACTTTAACCTTTTCTTCTTCCTTTTTGTACAAAACTACGTACAATTACATATTTGTATTCAAGTTATAATTACGTATAATTTGTTTATAAATTGGTACGTGCTGTAATAAGTAAAAGAAGATTTGGTATTTTTAATTAATTTATTTCATATTTCTAATTAATTACATACCAAAGACATATTTGCACTTAGTTCATACTCACGTATAACAAAATATGTTATAAATTTGTACCTGTTGCAATACATGAAAGAGCGGATTCAGTATTTTAAACCAATATACGTATAAGGGAATTGTATTGAAAATGTTTTTTAAATATTTGATTTTGCAACAAATGAAAAGTTAAAGGTCGGCAAAAAGTATGAATGTTTAAATGAAGTAAGAACTGACCTACATATTCACTTACTAAGAATGAAATCAAGTTAAAAAAGAGTAGGATTAGGATTAAAATTTTCCAATATTAAATTTTTCATGCAATTATAAAATTTTTGAAATATCTTCAATATTTCAAAATTTTTGCAATGAAAACTGGTCAAAATTGAAACTTTAATTTTTTTAAGACTTGTTTCATAGTTGAAATTTTACATAAACTCTCGTCTTCATATACTATATATCATTTGGCAGGCAAAAATTAACGGTTAAAGAGCAACCTCACGAGAATAACGATTCTCATCGACGGTTGATGCGTAACCGGAATCACTACCACCTACAGTATTAAAACGTGTCGCACGTGGTCTTCTTTCAAAACGTCGTCCATCGTTGATATTTTCTATGCTGCAATCAACAAATAATAAACTTATTGGACAATAAAGTTATCAATATAAATTCAAGTATATCAAATCGCTAAAATATTTAAGATTATATATTCGTTCATTACGATTAATCTTTATTAATAATCTATTATACTCTGAAATTACCATTTCTCAAAATCATTCTAATAATAAAATATATTTTTTTGAATGAAATCATGCAAATAACGCTTATTAAATTTTTTATTTCAAAATATTATAGCAAACCATTTGTACGATTCATCAATAAGACGTATCGCGAAAGATACCACACAGTTTCTAATTATCATAAATAATTCGAAATAAAACTGTTCAAAAAAGAAAAGCAAAGAACAAAAAACAAAAAAAAGTTAAAAACATTCTAAATTTGAAAAAAAAAATTGAAAGAAAATATTAGATTCACAAAAGCAAAACTTTTTCTATTGCTTAAAAACTTTTGCAGAAATTAAGAAAATTCTATTTTAGAATAAAATAAGTCTACTTTTGTCCTCTTCTTAATGTTGCGTTTATAGTCGTCGGTCGTTTAAATGTGTAATCGTTTGTTTTCGTTGTTGCGTTATCAATCGTACATCCTACATGTGATCGTAACCATTTAAATGCATGCTCACGACCCTGACAAACAAATAAATATGCTTGATTATTTTAATAAAATTTTGAATTGAAAAGAAATTACAAATATAAAGTTTCAAATATAAAAGAAAATATATGGATAATATCAACTTAGAGTAAAATAAAAAATATATCTGATTTAAATTTTACACATTTAAAGCTAAGAGAAATTACTGGATACAATAAATTTCCATTACTATTTATACATTAATAGTTCTAGTTTTTATTTGTTTTAAGTGATAATTTCATTTAAAACATTCAAATTAAAATATGAGTCATGAACAGTTTATTTGTTTTAAAGCTTTACTGTTATTCTTTCTTATAAATTATTAATAAATTTTATTGCATACTTGTTGATTTTACCTAAGCCTATTTATTAATATATATATCATGAACAATTTATTTATTCCAAAATCATGTTGTCATACTTTTTCTTACAAATTTTATAAACTGACAAAAAGTTTAATACTACCTTCGAGCAAAGTTTAGCAGGTGGTGCAGTAAGAGGATTGGCATCGATACGAAAATCGACCAATGTACACATATATCGTAAATCAAGCGGTAATTCACTAAGTTTATTTTGCGATATATCTAACATTCGTAATTCTAACTGCGAAAATTCTGAAACTTTTAAAATTTCAAATGAAAAAATTAAAATTTAACATAAAGCAAATTGTCGAAATTTATTAAACAAAAGACCTATTTTTATTTTTTTTTTTTAAAATATTTTTTATTTTTTTTTT
>KZ271561.1:6599-54641 GCA_002249935.1 Onchocerca flexuosa
TATTAATTTTCCTTTTTTTTTTTTTTTTTTTTTTTGCAGTCAAATTTTCAATGTCCAAGAAGCGAGGAACATAATAGAGGGAAAACCAGATTCCCAGGTGTATCTGTCCAAGCATCTCGAACAAATCAAAAACCAGCATCACCTGTAACAGAAGCAACATCGGTAAGATCATCAATGACAGCAAGTAAGAAAACAGTAGCAACAACAAATGAAAGATCAATCGAAAAACTTCACTTGACTGCACCAACAGCACATTCGAAATCGGTAACAACTGATGTAGAAACATCGGGAATGGAAGAGCCGTTTTTTGCATTGACAACTAACGAGCATGGATTCGATATGTGGAACAACGGCGCATCGCCACCATCTATAAGACCACCACCGAAAGATTCTGAAGGAGCAATAGAGGTGAAACCTAGGTAAGCTACAGTTATCTTGATGAAATCGAAGTAAAAGAAAACGGGATGTACTTTCGAGCTCTCGTACTGTTATGTCCAGTTTCAAAAATTTCCCGAGCATTTCGAAATTGCATTTTGCTTTGTTCCAGTATTGATTGATATTCGACTTGTATCTCTTTATGTTTTAAGCATTTATCAAAGGCGAACAAAGCGAAATTACTTGACAGATAGATTAGTAGAAAGAGACGCTTCTTTGGAATCTTCAAAGAGAAAAGAAGTTCGTCATTCTTCATATGATGTAAGTGGCGTGCTGACAGTCCTCGAATCACCCGATGCTGTTGCTTACTTTGGTAAACCTTTTTTTTTTTTTTTTTTCATTATTTAAGGCAATTGAAATTTCAGCAAGTATTTTATTCCAAGTAGCACCTGATTAAAAAATTGCATTGAATTACAATTTTATGACTTAAAGGTTCGAATTTTTTTTTTTATTTTAAGAAAGGAAGTTCTATGCATGCATTTAATATGCTATTCTGCATGTGATCAATAAGCTGTTTGAAGTTAAAATGTTGGAAAATACGAATTAAACTAGTGATAGAGTTTTGCATGGCTTAGCATTCGTTCACGATAAGCACTTGTGTGCAAGACAGACTAGAATTGATAGGAATATCGAATATTTGAATAAAATGGGAATTATTTGCAAATTGATCTCTTTTGCGATTCTTAAAATCATGAAAATAAATTCTTTATTTTGTATATATCATTACAGAGAGCAAATATCTATCGGCTGGAATTCAACATTACCCAACTGTTCGTAGTATTACAGAAGCTGGAAGCTGTTCCTTGGTGAAATGTATGTCGCAACTCATTTTGATAGCTCTAATCGGAGTTGTTGTTCTGTCGATCATTCTGATATCTATCATGATTTCATGTATCAAAATTGTGGGGAATGAGCAAAGCATTAAATAAAATGAAATAGTGAGTATATATATCATGGAATCAAAGAGGAAGCTTCGAATACTGAAATAAATGCTTTGTGAAATGGAACGATTAGAATGAATAATATTTGTTGAGAAGATATAGTTCGAGCATTGATAAGAGAAGTTAAACAAAGGAGTGGATTCTCTGCTCAGAAACCGATCCTGTTAATCATCAGTTTACTTAATAAATAATTTAAACAGCTTATATTTTTCTTCAGTTTCTTCTCCTTTTTGCCAAATTTACTGTACAGCAGAATGGATTTAATGAAACGCTGGGTACAGATAATGAGAATAAATTTGTTTAAAAAGTTGTTATCATAGGTACCTTTCATAGATGGATTGAAATGACGATCTCTCCAAAGCTAATCATTTGCATAAGTTTTTTCTGATTCAGACGATTTATTAACAATATTGATAAAGACTATTGATAATTTTAAAGATATGACTTACGCATCTGCTGGAGTGTTCGGGAAACGACGAGCAAGAAACCGAACTTGTTCATCATAATGAATTCCACCCTTAACATATATTTTTTTATATCTTTTTTTTTCATCGGTTTCCGAATATCCGCGCTGTAATATTGGTATTTGATGTCTGGATGTGTTGATTTGATTGTCTATTGAGAAATATCATGTTTATTTTACAAGTTCGTTTATAAAGCAGTACTTTAGAAAACGTGATCGTTGATAAAAGTAACGCAGAAAATAATTTAGAGAAAAATTGATAAAAAGAGGAAAGATCATTTTATATACATTCTTTCCGAATCCATCAGGAATTCCGATTAAAATGAATACAATGTCATCGAAGGATACAAACACGGATAAACAAGAAAAGTTGACCTGATGTAGTGCACAGGTCACTGGGAGAAAAGCGCTGAACTAGTCGACAGCTCTCAAAAAAAATCTGAAGCGACGTATCCGCAGATAAAATTGAAAACGATGCACAGCAATTTCTTGATTTATGTGAAAGTGCATCGTGTAAACATGGATTTTAGTAAATCCATTGATGACGATGTTTAACCGGATGTCACAAAATCACTCTGAGATGTTTTGTTCTGTTATTTGTCTTATCCTTTGATCTGATCCCGCCTGAATAACGATTTATTGATTTATTTTCTGTTTTATTTCGATCTAAATCGTAAAACAAAGTCTCACTGTATATGGAGTTAAAATTATGCAGTTAAGTTACAAATAGGATCTATTATCCAAGACTAGGAGCAGTATTCTTCTGTCCGACCAATAATGAAGTCATCCGTTGGAATTCAAGTAATTTGACCTTAAGGGGTAGGAGTCCCTGAAGGATTTAAAAAAGCAATATTTCGATACGGGCTGAGTTGAAATAATTCAGTTGAGCAGTATTTTTCTATTCGGTCTCTGTATGAGCGAAAAAGGAAGAATAACTCAGTGTTCAATTCACCTAGATATTCTCTAACAAACGCTTGTAACGTGAACGAAGAATCACTCGTACGTCAATCAATGAAGCGTTTGTCACAACCATCGTTTATGCCAATTGCCAGAAACACGAAACTTTCACAACTTTAGCATTATTTCTTCACGATAATTAAAGTTATTTTCTTAGTAAAGATGCAATATTTAAAAAATAATTATTTCTTTCTTAACTGAAACACATTTTTCTTTTTTTGTTTTATTTATTTCTGATTTTATTTTTCACCATTTTGAATATTAAATGATACTTGAGAGGATTTAATTTTTGGATAATAATTGTCCAAAAGTTTGAAATTATTAAGAGAAGTGCTGGACACTGGGAATCTTCCACCCTGATTCGAAATATATTTTTATTGGAATGCTGGGATTTTTGAAATTTTGGGACATTTTTACGTCTTTAAAATTCATCCGAAAATTTCTGTTCATGAGGAAAGATTTTTATCCTATTAATGTTTCATTATTCAATTCAGGCAGTAAGGCTTTGTTCAATAAGCTGGGTGATTTGTCCATCTATTAATTTATTTCATTTTAAGATTAGGCTGTGGATTATGTGTACGTACTCGAATAATAAGAATAGATTTCGTATAGTGATTAGAATATTAAACTTTTTTAAGCTAGCGATTTAAGACTTCAACGAGAAAAGAGAAAATGAGTGCGAAGTATGAAGTTGCTTATATCATATTTCATGCTATCAAACAATTCGACTTTTTTGCAGGTCACTTTATTCAATTTATTTGTTATAATTTAGAAATATGCTTGTAATGTATTTATTTTCATACTTTGCCACAAATTATTCATTTTTTTTTCTATTTCATCTTTCCTATTTTTCATGAACTTTGGTAGTTAAGGAACTTGCTCCCACTTCTAATTACTGTAATTGTAATTTAATTGGAAATTTAATTTCTAATTAATTGGAAAATCCTTTGGATACTAATAAGTAACTTGTTTGAATCCTTAGGTTTTTTTATCCAAGCCCAGGAAGCTTAGAAAGAAGATGTTATAGTAGAATTCAATATTTTTCTCTTGAGATAAAATTAATTGACATAATATTGCTAAAGCGCTTTTCAGGAACGAAGATCGATCTCAAGGCAGCAGGCTAAATTAGATCAATACTGAAAGTCTTGGGACATTAAGCTATGGTGAATGAAATTCTTGGCACAGAGCTTAGATCGAGCTTATCTCAATTAGAGCAAGTAGTTTGTTAGATGATATTATCAAACAATTAGATAAAATAAAATCTCGGGACATCAAGCTATGGTGAAAATATAATCTCTTAGAAATATTCTTTTTCCTGAGAAAATTTATCATTATTCTGACAGTGGGAGAAAGCTGAAAGATGTCAAATAGCGCCACGACAACATTGTAAACAAGGGTTTTCGAAGGCTGTAAACAAGGAGTGCTAAAGACCAAGTAGCGCAGGGGAAAGAAGAACAATAGACATATTTTCCGCCAAAAATATAAACATGTTTACCGCCAAAACACTCCAATTTACAGATAAACAAAGTGAGGCTAACCAATCAAGAAGCGATACGATGAAGATCATGCAAGGGGAAAGGGGGAGAGAGCTTTGAAGGAATTTAAAAGAACAGGATTTGAAGCTGAAGTTCAAGTTAAAGTTCAGAATTCTTGCAACTACACATCAATAACGTCGATTTGGCGTTCAAAGTGACATGAAAGTAGCAACAATCCGACAATTCATTTGAGCAGTATTCAATGAAGAAAAGAACAATCCAGTTGATTGGATTTTCTCTGATAACTGTTTGCTACGAAAAATTATTCTTTCATCAATCAGGCTTTCAGAACAGGATTGTTCTCTGTCACACAAGATATAGAAGATTTTCCCGACATCTACTGCTGACTTAGCCGAGTCACGACAGCAAAAAGAAATTAAAACTCTACCAGATTATTTTCATCAACATTTCCCCTTAATCCATACTTTTCTTTCATATTTTCTTCCGCCTTGCAGATTGAAGCTAAATATTCTGAAGAAATTAAGTCAAACATCTGAAGTTGGGACATTTTATCGCATAAATGTTGATAACCCCCTGAATCAAATTCCATATTTTATCAACCTAATTGAGCAGAAAAACATCATTTATCATTTTCTTTCCCCGCACAGTTGCTTTTCACTCTAAATGAGCTATTACTTAGGTCATTTGTCTTATAGTATTAAAATGCAAAATCAATTATTTATATCCAGAAGATATTCATTTATTTTTTTATTTTAAGTTAAATTGGTTTTTCTGAAATCTAAATTGATTTACGCTTTTCTAAGTGAATTTTCCGGAGAAGCAAAATTTGCTTAATGAAAGCGATGCCTCCGGAAAATTCTTAATTTTAAGATAACATAGAATTTATTTGCAGACAATTAAATCAGAAATTGGACATGTTAATCTAATTACGCATCTCAAATATTTTCAGCTTGAGTATTATATAGATGCATATTTTAAACTTTTATATTTATTTACATAGTATAAATTACTTTCAAAAATTTTTTATTTTACCATACAACTGGAATTGAACAGAGAACTGATTTGAAAAACCTTGATTTCCTGCAAAATATAAAAAAGATAAAAAAATAAAACGAGTAGAAAAATATGAAACTGAATTTGGAATGAAAGGAACTGGAAAGATTGTGCACCGGAGTTTAATGAAATTATCAATTTTTTTATGAATTATTAATTTTCCTTTTTTTTTTTTTTTTTTTTTTTGAAAAATTTGCTGATCTGCTTTTATAACATTACAGATTTCCGCAAAATTATTCCATGTAAATGGCTTTTCCATCTAATATTTCCAGTTTTATCGGTTGCTCTTTTGAAACGACCGAATACTATTATGAGACATTTCCGCTCATCGTTATTAAAAAAAGAAAACAGTGAAAGCATTTGCATCCTTCGTATATCGCTGATATTTGAAGAACAACTTAAATCTTCGATGCTCCAATGACAATAATAGGAAATGTGAGATGCTAAATAAAAGTGAGGTGAGGCAGGTGAAAATGACAAACTTTTCTTGATTTCCAAAAAGATGACAATGGATTAAAGTAGTGCCAGCTGTAGAGAAATATAAAATTCTTTTTTCTTTCCATACAAGATTAGCATACTTGCGATAGAATTCGTTTTCTGTTATCTCGGAGGAAGAACAGAGCTGATGTTTGCTATTATAATCGAATGCAACGCTCTATCAACGATTACTTTAATTACCAAGCTTTAGTTATCAGGCAAAGCCAATTCGGCTCTATTCTAACAATCATCGTGAGTGTTAACTATTATCATTTAACGAATTTTGCATGGTCTCATGCTTGGCAAATGACGAAAATGAAGTCATCCTTTGTGGGACCTTCAAACAGGGAGAAACATATTACTTACAAACCTTTAAAATATTTCATCAATTCTTGCATCAAATTTTCGGGAATCCGGGTTCTGCACTTGCCTTCCTGCATTTTTTCATTGTGTCTGGAATGAATATTAAACTTTACGTGTCACATGATTTCCGCTATCAAAACCTGCAATATTTTTTTTTGCTCCAAATTTTTGAAAATTTTTGTAAATTAGTTAGAAAATGATTTGGATTTATCTCTTATTTCAGGCTCAATCTTAATCGGTAATTTGCAATTAATTTCGTGACGAAAATTTTAAAATTTTCATCGACTTTGCCTACAAGATCGTTTATGAAAATCCAATTCAGCACCATAATTGAGATCAATTTTCTTTCATAAGTTAATAATCAAGTCAAAATTCGATGAAATTTTGCTTGAGTAATCAACCTATTTCCAAAACAATCGAACTTTCTTTCTTCCGAAATGATATGTAAGAATCCATGATTATTAGCATGGGAACTATTCTTCGATGAGGTTATTTTTTAGAAACATGCTAGAATTTACTTCCATTTCTATTAATTATTAAGTTTCTTTGAAAAAATAATTTATTTTCTCAAATTCAAAATATTAAAATTTGCCATAAATTTATATTTTATTATTAACAACAAAAAGATGTTTCTGGAAAGAAATTGCGAAATGAGTGCGAGAAATTCATAATCAATTTTTATTTTGTTAGCATGAAGTGTATTTTTTTTTTTTTATTTTGTTAGCATGAAGTGTATTTTTAAAAGTAGAATTTGTTGATCAATAACGTAGGAATACAAAGATGAGAATTATGAAGTGGACTTGAAGAAAGAAGTAAAACTGCTTAATGCTTTTTCTTACTTGAGATTTGCAATTATTCTTTTAAACAATGAAAATTTAGTAAGCGTTTGATAAATTTCTACATGGAAGAATCAAATCAAAAAAATTAATCAGCAGAATCGGACGTCAATGTTCCTTTATTATGAAATATTTGAAGTTTTTAGAAAGCGATGAAGCATTAATTTTGTGGTGGAGCTTTGTAACGGACAAAAACTATGCATTCGGTAGAAAGACAGAAATGGAAAGAATTATATTAGAAATGAAAATAATTCAAAAATTCGAAAAAGTTGACTTCTTGTCAAGACACGAAGATTAGATAAATTGATAGAGAAAGTGGTAAACAGATAAGCTCTCAAGATCCTCGATGCATGAAGAAGAAAGAATTTAGAAGTGCTGCTATTTTTCAATTTTCGACTAGAAGAATAATTTCAAGTCTAACTTTTTAGAATAAAATAAGTACGAATAAAAGAAATCAGTGCTTTTTTTGTGCAATTTTGGCAAGTTAAAAGCGACGTATTGCAGTTTCCCCTGACAAATGCATAACACTAAAAAAGAAGAAAAACTTCAATCAAAAGTAGAAACCCATCTATAATCACTTTCAATGCATTAGAAAGAGTTTGCTTTGAAAAATTGAAAACCTTCGATTGCTGTAATAAATTCGATCCTTAACAATTCATCAATTTTTTCATCATCAGTGTTTTGCCAATTATTAATTTCCACTCATTCCTAGGTTCATCGATTTGACAATTTTCATCTCTGATCATGTATATTTGTTTCATCTGATCTTGACAGAGCTCATTTCAGATACTTTCTACTGAAGTAGCAGCTGTTTCATGTATTCTGAATCCTTTTTAGCTGATAGCATCGTACTATCACCAATTGGTGCTATTAAATTAGTGTGAACTGCGCTGAAGTTAAAAACATGAGGTGCATATAATATAGAATATTCTCGTGATTCTCATGCTTCACTCTGAGATATCTTTTAGCATAAATGCTTCATTCGAGAGATCGTAAATTTCTTTGAAATCTTAAAATCTTTGCAGTTCTCATGTATTTAATTTTTAATTTTTAATTTTTTTATTACCTGTTGTGATTTAAACTGCTATCTCGATGCTCTCGTCTGCTAAAAATTGATGCACTTAATGCTGTGTAAAAAAATTATGATTTAAAAGTATTCATGATGAAAAAAATTACTTAAAAAAAAATGAAAAAATTACTCAAGTAATTATAATGTTAAAAAGAAGTGTAAAAATTACTTCAAGTAAAAAATTGTTTCATGATTATTAGAAAAAATACATGTTTTTGAAAGAAAAAAAAACTATTAGCACTGGCAATTTTATTCGAGGTGGGATAACCAATCGATTTTAAATCAATTTATAAATTTTGCTCCTAAGAAGAAACAAAAATCATGTCCTTTGAATACGTAGGATGAATCGGAACCTGTTTTCTTGCAAGGTTCCACGTCTCTGTCCTGACCATCCTCTTACTGCCAACATTTAAATTAATCGAGAATTTTTTTATATTTCTCATCGGTCCATTATTATATTGGTAGAAATGATGCCAGTAAAAGTAAAATTAATTGTAAATTTCTTAACCTGCTCATTCCACTGTAATTCACTGTTTGACCTTATTCGATTGATGACTGATTGATCGATGCAAGCATACTTCATTATTTTCACTTTTCATTCTGCAACGGTAAATTGCAAAACGAAAAATTGTTTTGTTAAAGTTTGCGAAACTTGATCGAAGTCACTTAGACGGCGTTGAAGATGGAGAAGAGAGTCGCGCTTAAACATTGATATGTGTTACCTTATCAAGATTATTCAATGTTTTCCACCTGTTTGTCTTTTGAACTTCCGTTAATTTAATGCATTGAGAGTGCTGTATCAGTTGTCATTATGCTGGTATTTTTTGTTTTTAAATTATCATGAAATCAAGAAATATATTGATCGAATAGTTGCCAGTGATAAGCATCAATGATCCGTTGCCTTCTACTGATAAATGAAATGATCGTTTTGTTATACTTATTGTATACTGTATTGTATGATTTCAAAGAATTGTTATGTGCTCATTTGTACTGTAAATCATTTCTGAAATCTAAAATTGTTCATTAGAATAGAATTAACGTTAAAACTTTAATATTCAAATTGGAAACTTTTTGGTCCAAAATTCATCAATCATTTAAATTGTTTTTGTTCGCAAAGAGATTTTGATTTTATTTTAATAAATTTTAAATTCAATCTCAATTATGTAAACATCAATGAGCCAACCAATCAGCCATTAATCAAGAAACGCGCAGATAAGAATAGCAACGACAACAACAGAATAAACCGCATTGGTTTTCCTACCCAACAACCATCACTCTGCCAAAATAACAGGTTTCATTCGACCATCACCATGGAATAGCACAGGACATTGTTGAGACGAACTTTTTGATAATGCGACCTATGTACTTCCTCTTCATTCAACTTCATTTCGATGAATTTCCAACCTTTTTTTTTTTTAAATTTATTATTTTAATACGGAAAAGAGCGATTTCATTCTATAAACTTTCCAGCGAGAAATGCGATTTCTTTGAAAAAATAATTCGAGGAAAAAGAAAATTAATTCAAAAGATCCCTTATATTCTTGGGAGCTTGCTTGCAGCAATGTTGCAATTGATAAACAAAGCTTAAAGACTTAAAGATCGATCATTTGACAACTTAGAACTAATGATTCAAATATTATTATTATTAATGCAAGCTTTGTACTCGCCATAGCATTAGTTCAGAAATATTTCAAAGGAATTATTTCTCCATCTGTATTACTATAAAATCATTTTTTCGCAATGTTTTCGCATGATTTCATGACACATTTTCAATTGTTATCAGAGCAAAATATAATTTTCCTTTCTTTTCAAATTCCTCGTTCCAGCAGCATTTTTCTTTCTTGATTTTAGAGAGGCATAAGTTTAGCATTTTAATCAAGTGGAAAAGAAATCTTTCATTTTCTAATATTTTGAATGAAAATTTATGAAAAGATTTTAAAACAATGTTTGGCGATTAATTTTGAAGAAACAAATAAGCGTTATCTACGTAGTAAAAACAAAATTATTGCTTCATTTTATTGATTTAATGATTTTTCGCGAAACGTCAAATGATTGAATCGGTAGTTTATGTGTCGGGAGTTCAGTATTATTGAAAAGTTTAGAATAAAAACTATTCAGTGTTTTTATAATTAAAGAATGAAGAGTGCGTCATACTTCAAGATAGTGTGTGTGCGATGGAAAGAGAGTGCCAGGAAAAATTATTTTCGATCTCTTCCTCTTTCTTTGACAATAAAATGCATTTCTTTTCAAGGAGGAAAGTATTTTTCAAATTTTTTTGACTGGAAAGAATATTTTTGAAAGAAAATATTTTCGAATAAAAAAGATGAATTTATAAATAATCGCAAATTTAAAATTGTTGATGCGAAAAAATGAATATATAATTTTTATCGAAAATTTTTGAGCGATGATAATATTATGTTCGATTCCGAAATTTTCCGAAAAATGAACAATTCTGGTTAAGTGGATAAAATGAGATGGTAGTGAATGGAATTTTAAAAGATTAATTTGAATTGGGAATGAGGTAAGCAAGAAATTTTGGCTTCACGAAGGCGTCGTATAAGTTGCGAAAATCTAAACCTTATTACGATACTTTTCTTGCATCCTCATCGTTCTTCTGGCACTCAATTTGACTTGAAATGAAGCGACATTTTTATTAAGCAAACCATCTGTCCCAAATGCGATTATTCTCCACTCCCATCCATCCATCCATCCATCCATCCATCTCGTCTTTATTCCACGAACAAGTTTGCCTCATTTTATACAAACATGAAATTTTGGGTAAACAAAATAGAGAGAGCTTGCTCGATGCTTCTTACTTCATCTTCTTGCCTTCACTTCCACTCACAACAATTCTTCTGGCAGTTGTGCTCTGTGACAGTGGAATTTGTTGCAAAGCAGTTAATTCTGACTGCTAATTGTAATAATTCTAACATCTTTGCAGACGGCGATTATTGAATTTATATATTTTAATATATATTCAATATTCAATACTGCGATAATCTTTAAATCTTAGTAGGAATTTACGTCCACTCACAGGTTTCAAAATATAATAGATATTTCATCATTGGTTCTTGAAAAAGTTGCATTTAGCACTTTTGGACTATAATTGATTGGATGATTGGGCATTTTAATTAATTAGATGATTAGTAGTTATCACATTAGATAACTTTTAGACGCTATTTGTTAGGAGCTTCATATCATCTATGTAGAAAAGCAAAACGTTTTCCTCTGCTATGACCAAAATGTGGTCAAAAAAATGTGTTTTCTAAATTTCGATTAAAAAAAATCTTTTTGATCTTCTTTAGTGCTATAATTAACTAGATGATTAATTAGTTCTTATATTAGGATGAGTTCTAAGTCTTGATAAAGTTTTTGTTGTATATATGGAAGGATTAGCATTAGTATTTAGCAGTAGTAATCGTAATATTAAATCAAATCTAACGTTCTAAACAAACAACGCTATGTCTAATCAACAATTTTATATTTTAATAGTGAAAGCATGCTGTTGAAATTAAATAGTCGTAAATTTACAAATTCTTGGCTATCTTAAATGTTTTTCTTAAACTATTTTCCAGATAGCATGACTCGAGAATACTTTTTCAGTTTCTCATGACTAAATTATTTGAAAACTTGTAACTCTAAATGCGTGTCTTAACTTCTCATTTTCTAAGGCATATAATGTAATAAAATAAGTAACTTATATAGTTCACTTATGCAAAAAAAAACTTTTCTACTTTGTTAAGCCTTTCTCTCTTTGAAGTTAAAGTAAAGCGAATTTATCATATTATCTTCATACTGTATAAGTTAATACCAATGTAGCAATTAGCAATTATTAAACAAACGGTTCAATATACGATTAAGAAGGTTTAGATATCTGAAACAAAAAGCAGAAGTAGAAGGCTTAAATGTTTGATTTGACTCTAACTGTTCGTTTGATTCTTTGAAATTCTGTTCCTTCACTCACATTCATCAATAAACGCAATTTTTTTTTTTGCAGTTTCGCAGAATGCTCGCGAATTATTTACGTCTAATAGTTCTATGTGGATTGTTTGGTTTTATTACAGCTTCTTATGATGAACTATGCAAATTTGCAAGCAATGTCACAGGTAATTTTGTGTGAAGAACTAGAGAAAAGATGTTCAAGTTTTCAAATAATCATCATAAAAGATGCTAAGATTTTTTTTACCAATCGTAGTGGTTGAAAACTTGAAGCTGATCTTTAAGCATAGAAAACTTGCCCAATCATTTACATTGAAATTATATTTTTAAAACTAATAAAAATTTTTAATTGCCAAAAAAACAGTTGGAAATTGAAGCTTTATGAAGGGACCATGATAAGAATTTATGAAGCGAGTTCGTGATGAGAATCCTGATTCATTATAATCGATTTACTAATTCAAATGCAAAAAGTATGAAACAAAAACTAAATTTCAATATTTGATAGAAATTTTTATTCTGCGAATTTTCGGTTTACTGCGAATTTTCGCTGTTGCAACTTAATTTTTTCTTGTAACAGTGTATTTTGAAATTTGAAAAAAGGTTTCAAAATTAGTTAATTGTGTAAACAGAAATGATAAGCCATAATGCTCACGGTATTCAGGAGAAGCTAAGCCAGCTTCTAAGCTCAGGCAAAACGCTTAATCTTTCAAAAGAGCCAACATATTTACTTCTTCTCCTACAATGTGAGTGCTATGCTGCGAAACTTATCATGTCTTTTGGCTGTCTCACATTTATTACGTAAAATAAAACCTTTCATTTATTCTCTGCCAAATTCTATAGAATTAAATGGTTTGTTAAAACAAACAAAATCCTTTCTTCAGAAGTTTTCCTTTTTTCTAGCTAGAATTCGTTAATTGTTGAAATTAAATGCCATCACGAACGACAATTTCCTGAAGTATTTAGCAAGGGAAGGAAGAAAATCGTTGTTTATTCTGCACGCTCAGTTTTATTCACTCAAAGCATTTTATGATTCCTTTTTGCCATCATTTTGCTGTATGCAGATTTGACTGAATTTATAGAATATAATCATTAAAATTGCTTAATTTAATTGCTGAAGTGGAAATTTCTTCGTCCTTTTGACGGATTATTATAAATGCATAATGTAAACAGTATTTGCCAGCATCTTAATTCTCTCAAAATTTCAATTTACACATAAAATATGAAAAAGTAATATTAACGCTTAATCCTGGACATATTAAAACGAAATCATGTTTAAAGTTTGAAATAGCAATGTTATTAATTTTCTGGTATTTTGAAATGAAATCTGACAGTCTTAAATGCTTGCATGCGTCAGCATTTAGAATAAGTTTATGAAATTTAGTATAATGGAGCAAAGTAATGTTTAAAAGAAAATTGTTCGCAATCATTTTCTGATAACAACAACTTTCAATTGTCAATGATGAGACTAAGTATCACATTAAGTTCGCATAACTTCTTATAGGCAATAGTGATATAATTGTCTTGCGACTTATCCGCAACTAAAATATAACTGACAAACTGTTCATGGTTCCCGTTAGTATACTATTATACATCGTAACATATTAAGTATCATATTATGCCTCGTATTTTACGCCATTAATTCTACCACAGTATTTGTCGTGTTAGATTTGAATATCTTAGCTGAAAGTATCAGAAATGATCGTCTTTATGAATGATTATAATTGATTTATCGGATTATTCGAGAAATGAAAAACTTCAGATTTTGTTTTTTAATATCAACTGAAAATGATTTATGCTGAAATTTCTGTTTAACATTACATCAAAGAACAGTCTTTTTTTTTTTTTTTTTTTCAAAATGAAATAAATGATTTATTGCATTTATGAATGATCGTCGAATGAACCTATTTTTCAGAATGTCAAATAATTTCCCTTTGACATTCGAATGAATTCTAAATGTTAATGAAAAAAAAAAAAGTTCAGAAGATGAGACTGATTACACACTGCAAATCTGAATGCCTCATGAAAAGAAGTGGTTTTGCGACTTTCTCCTTTTCCGTAACTATTTTTAGATGTCGAAGAATTAGCGCATCACAAGTATCAAGTACTGGAGGACTGTTTATACTATAAACTCAGTCAAGATGCGAATAAAATGCAGGGTAAAGCGAATGCTATCAGTATTTTACCTCCAACCGTTGCAGCAGGCGAAACTTTGGATACTGAGATTCTTGAAATTGCACTTAAACAACTGTGGATGGTTTGTGCCTTTTGAATTTTACTGAGAATCGCAGTTTTTAATTGTTAAAACGATGTTTGTATCCATTCTCATGTACCCTTTCACTAGAAGTAGACAATAATTGAAGAATGAATATAATTATTGATTTTCAAATTCTTGAAAATTGTAAAAATTTTTCCATCATTTTATCTGTCAGTGAAAAATTTAAGTTTTTAAGTTTACAAATCTTTCCTATTTTTCAATTTCTAGACGCATAGCATATTTAAATTTTGACAAACTGAAGAATTCTGATTGGTAATCAATAAGTGATTTTTCAGAATGAAATATGGCATGTGATGAATATAAATGGACATTTTTTAATTGTATGTTTCATTTTTCTCAAACTTCTGGAATCGATTCATTTTTCTAACAAACACTTTAATTATAGGCATAAATAAATAACTAATGAGTGGAAAGTAGATCAATAAACTAATAGCTTCTGAGCTAATTCAGTCAACCGTAAACCTAAATCATTTCGTCTTCGGTTAAGAGTGATGCTATGAAGCTTCATTAAGTAATTTTAATTATAACGTGCTGAATATTTGGAATATTGAAAAGTTGTTGTAATGGGCAAAATGCTAGAAAGGGAAGCCAACAAATATGAAATCATCATTATAATGATTATTTTTTAAATTTGTTTGTCAGCCTGATAATTACTTTTCAAACTGATTAGTAAAATACTGAAGATTTATTAGAGGACAATAAACAAGAATAATTCATTATAGTTGAAATTTAGTTGAAATTTTTAGTTGAAACACAATACTGAAATTTTTGAGTTATTCAATTTCTCTTGCATAACTTAACTTACTTCTAGCAAAATATAATGAATTTATTAAATTCCATTTTCATTATAATTTCAAATATTGTAAAATAACATTATTTTAAAAACAATTTCCAAAATCTTTGAAATAAAGTATCAGGAAAAATGCTGATTGTATAATCAGTGGGCAAAAATGCTACTTCAATTGATAATTAGAGGAGTAAGAATTATCAAAACCTTATTAAAGATGAGGAGATGATAAGAAGATGAGAAAAAAGTGAAGAGAATTTTTATTTAGACGATCTAGTCAATATAGGTTATATTGATTAATTACTGAAAATTGCTCCAGTTATGAATATAACGAAAATTAATTTTTGCAAATTTCATAGAAATTACTGCTAATTATATTCTATTGAATAGGAGCATACAATAGGAGAGCAGTGACACAAGAGACTCGAATTTCAAAAATCGTGATTGAAATGACATATTTAGAGTGACAATTCAAACCAAACAAATATCATAAATTGAGGTTAAATTCAATTTTTGTGACATTAATCTATGAACGCACCGAAAAGATTGTCGGCGAAATACAAAATCATTTACCTTCGAAAAGAGAGGGCATACATTTTCAAAATCCACTTTTATATGAATAAATTTTCAGACAAATTGTTTCTGAGAAAACATTCCGGATCTTTAGTTGAAATAAATGATTAAAATAAATAAACAAACCATCGACTGCATAAGAAATGACATTTCTCAAAATGTGCAAAAATATTAACGAGCAATTGATTCTTAAAATAGAAAGTATCAATTTTATTTCTAATTATTTTTTTTTTTTCACAACTTATGTTTGAATGGAAAATTAAATACTTGAGAAACATCTGTCTGAATTTTGAGTCATGGAAAGATCGTCGGATGAAATGGGATTTCAACGAGTGGAAAACCGATACGCTGAACATCCGTTCATACGGCAGATTGTGGGTACCAGATATTAATAGTGATAGGTATGTTTTGAGTTACTTCATGGCAAAATAAACAAATAATTCAGGCAAATCTGCTCTCAGAATTGCGATATTCCAAAATGAAAATGTCATTTGCAAACAGAAAGACAGTAACGATTTTCTTCCAAATAAGGAATTCGGAAATTTTAGAAAATTAATTTTAAACTAGAAATGGTTTTAGAAATTCCTTTAACCAAAACCTTTTGTTAAGAAAGTGAATGCTGCTGTTGTTTATAATATTCGATTAGCATGAAGAAGTTTTATTTTATGAATTTTGAAATTCTCATTTCTGTTAGATCAAATTAATGCAATAATTATTCGTCGGCAAAAAACTGTCTAATACCAATTTATTTTCAACAATGTTGTTATAATTTTTTCATATTGATTAAAACTTGCAAAGTTTTATTTAGCCAATTTTCGTTTGTCACCTTTTTTTTCCTTCTGTTTACCTGCAAATTATTTTTTTCTAAATATTTTTGATCTCAAAATATTTTTAATACATCCGATTTTTGTTCATCCAACAGTTTTCTTTCTCTTTTAATTTCTGTAACGATTATCTCTAACCAGAGAAAATCGCGATTTTTAGAGTCACATTTTCGAAATTGGAAAATACTGGATAAGGAATTTTAATCATCAAAAATTGTAGGTTTCAAACTTCATCCCAAAGCGGTGATTATGCACAGTTCTTTAATCTTGTCGCAAAAAACAATGGTAATGTTACCGGACGATTGGAATTTAAGATGCAAGCTCATTGCGATATTGATTATTCCAACTTCCCAGATGTTAGATTTCTTAATGATCAATAAATTTTTTGAGAAATTTGCTGATTGAAAAATTGGATTAAAACATTTTAAACTCTAAGACATGAGCAGTTTTATTTGTAAAATTTGAATTTCATCTTCTTAATTTTGTTTTATGAAACTAAATTCTCATCTTTTCTTAATCCATTGATTCACTGCAGGATGACAAAAGCTGTTGTTTTCGAATGAAATCCATCCTTTATCCTCATTACATCAGATACTATCTTGCTCAGGGTGAAGGTAATGATCAAATTTAATTTATGAAAGTGATGACCAAATTTAAAAAAAAAAAAAGTGGAATTACTCTGGATTCATTTCATAAGAAGTAAAATTTTGATAAGAGAAAGTTGTAAAAGAAATTGAATTATTCTGCAGATGGACTGGATCTCACAAAACTCAGAACCAATTGGCATGTACGAGATGCAAATATTAAAATTTTACCCGATGAAGATGATCGCAAGTTAGTTCAGTAATTTCAATTATTTCCAAAAAAAAAGTGCTTCCTTCATCGTAATTGTGAAATAACTCCTATTTTGCGAATTAATCATAATTGCGAAATAATTTGTACGATTTAGATATAATCTAGGTGGGAAAATTTCAGAACACAAATGCTACAAATTTGTTTGCAAGTACGACGACGATCATCAACATTACGTATTGAGCTTACTCTTCCGATGATGATTTCTTCATTACTTGTTGTAATCGCACCATTCTTCGGTACCTTTCGTGATCAAGTATGTATTTTTTAAATAAAATTCGTTTAACTATATCATTTCAGTAGTTTATTCCGTTTTAAGAGAATATTGTCGGAAATTGACATTTAAGTTCATTTCATTAAAGGTAATTAAATACTTCTAATACTCGATCAATATTTCCTAGATAGTATTTTTTTATACTTTATAAATATTTCAGCCTTTCTATTAGATAGTTGATAGTTTCGTTTTTAGCCCAATACAAACAAACATCTCTGTATTAATGACGAATTTCCGTCCTAATAATATTTTTTATACTGTACGTTTCCTCTGCTGTGATGTTAATTTCTTACTGTTGAATTTTGATTTATAGTTTGATTTTGCAGATTAACGTGAAACTGTTTGCAATATTCATTCAGCTGGTCAGCTTCACATTTTTGGCCATAAAGGCTCCTCAAGTTGGATTCGGTGAGACTGTTCCGCACATATGTGGGTTTTTACCGATTCAGTCATAAATCTTCGTTTAATGATAAAAATCGTTCTGCATTATAAATTTATCACTGATGATGGTTCTATTTACTGAAGAGAGAAATCTAGCTATTATCTTCTCAATCTAAAAATCTTCGTTTTTTTTTTTTTCGCACTATTAATTTTTCACTGATAACTCGTTTGTTTCTTAAAGATAACTAGTTTGTTTTTTCTTGTTTCTTAGCGAGAGAAATAGAGCCTATCATTTCAAACTGTGACATTTTATGAAGCAGCCAGCAATTTTGATGAAAACCCTTAAATAATTAAGAACGAAAAGTATTTTTGTTTCAACCTTTGAACTTTCTATGTTTGTTTGACTCATATAATTTGAGAACTATTTCAGATATATTTTACGTATTCACGCTATGTACAACAGTGATAAGTTTACTCATTACTCTTGTCATCAGCGCCATGTCACGGATTCGACGGAAACTGCCACCTGGTAAGAAATAAAAACTTGCAACTACTTGCTTGCAGGTAGATAACTCATTGTTACAAAATATTTGCTTAAAATTTCGTATTAAAAATTTTTTAGCGATTGGAATTTTATTTGAATATTAGAATTAAAGTGTTCATTTAAAGAAAGAAATAGCTTAAAATTCTGAAAAAAAATATTCGATCATATATAAACGGGTCTTAATTTCAAAGCATAGCCATAATATTTAAATCATTTAGCAAAGCAACAAAACCATGCTGAATAAGAAAATTGCTTTTAGAATTTCATACGTTGGATTTAATTTTTTTTTTTTTATTATCTTTTGAATGCTTCTGAAAAAAAAGTGTCTTCAAGAGAATACTATTCATAACTATTTAAAAATAAGTGATGAAAGTAATGCTCTTTGATAAAGAGTTTTTGAGATGATTTCAGGTGCAATTTCGTAAATTTTTCTTTGATTCCATTTTTTGCACTTCGAAATTGACGATAAAATTTGATAGCTCAGTTTGATATCGCTTGATTTTTTTTTTTTTTATTATTGTTGAAACGACTTCTTTCTATTAATTAAAGTAATTTTATTCATTTCTATTAATTAGCACGACATCTTTCTATTTATCTTTTCTAGCACATCGATATACATTACTGGCTTCTGCACTGAATATCAGTTTGTGTTGCGGAAGTGAAGCGATCACTGAGATGGATGGAACTTCGGCAAAAGATTATCATCAAGATTGGCTTCAGATTCACATAGCCATCAATAACGTCATCTCATTCGTCATTCTTCTTGCTTATACCATCGGCATTTTGATCATACTATTTATGTGAGGGAGGCATTGTAAAGGAATATTTCGAATCCAATTTTTGAAATTTCAATATTTTTTTTTTTTTTTTTGTATTGAAATGAAAAGCTATCCATATGGGAATATCATACCAGTCATATGTGTAAAACTACTCTATACACAAATATTTCTTTAATTCGAAATGTTTCAAAACATTAGTTTTTTTTTTTTAATTAAAATATTATTCAAAATGGTAGAAAATCTTCAAATTGGATTTTGAAAAAATTCGGTTCGGAAATTTTCGATGTATGAATGTTAGGTGTTCGAAGATTTTCGACAAAAAAATGTTTTATTGTGAGATAAATCGATAGAATAAAAATAATGAAATAATATTGCGACAAACTGAGCAGAAAAAGCGGAAGCAACAATAAGACGAATGAAATTGACTGAAAGAATTTCATTGAATTTCTCCAATTTCATAATGAATATATCACTATAATTTCGACATACAAAGCTTTTTTCAATTTCATTAATGATCGAAAGAAGAATTTTAATCAAAATTTATCCTTCTGATTATAGCAAAAGAAAAAACATTTCATTTTTACCTAGAGGATATGAAGCTGCCGACAAATATCGTTTGTGGAAATGACTGCTCTCTTTTATCATCATTTTAGAAATCGATTGGAGTGAATGAAACGATTTGTCAGCTTTAAATAAAGAGATCATTGATTATTCAACTATCATGAATTTGGAAAACTGTTTCCATTTTTAAGAATAAAAGAGGAAGGAGCAGAATTATTTTAAAAAAATAAAATGTAATTGACGAATCAAATGGCATAATTTCAAATTGTCGGATCACTTGATCACTTATCATGGATCGTGGATCATCTGATCAAACCCATCATTTGCAGAGCACGACTGTTACTATAAAAGCAACTGGATCCAATTAGCAAATTTCATTTAATTTTAGGATATTAAAGGTTTCGATCTTCAAATATGATTGCATGATTTCACGTTTTATTCAGGTAATGACAGGGAGTAGCAATTTTTGCAATTAACAAATCCAAACCATTCATTTATTTTGTTACTGTAACGATCTGAATATTTCAATTGTAATTTAAATCTAACCATACCAGACGCAAATGCCTGCGCTATCTTTGTTATTTATTATTTTACTGTAAATAAAATTGGAATAATCAAGTTTAGTGAAGCAATCAAGTCGCGCATTTGACACTTTTCAATTCTCTCGCAACTTAATAAGCTAATTAATCCAAATTTTCATGTACTTGTGTGGCATAAGGATAACAGTGATTTAAAATACGCCACAACTGAAGAAGTGTTTATGCTGGCAAATGAACAAATGGAAATTTCAATTTGTTGCAACTTGACTATTCCATTAAATTTACAAATTGAATAAGGAAAGAGTGCCCATCGCCTTTCGTCCTCACAGACATATCATTTCTTCCCAATTCTTCAACAATTTGTTTGAAGACGAAAGACAAAATAATTTTATTTATTTCATTTATTTATTTACATCGATTTTCCGCTGTTGAAATCAACATTCATCTATACTCTATGCTGTTACAAAT
This sequence comes from Onchocerca flexuosa, assembly GCA_002249935.1. NCBI lineage: Eukaryota > Metazoa > Nematoda > Chromadorea > Rhabditida > Onchocercidae > Onchocerca > Onchocerca flexuosa. Next base: position 27,486 of record KZ271561.1, read on the forward strand.
CAACAAATAAATAGTAATAAAAATAATGATAGCGATGAATTGGTCAGGAAAATCAGGGAAAACGCATTTGATTTCTTGAAAAAATTGAAAAATCCAACACTTTTTAAAATATTTCACATTATTTCACAACAATTATTATAATTATATGTAAACAATACTTGAATAAAAAATTTGAGAATAATGAGATGAGCGAAGAGAAATAAATAAGACAGGTAGACGTGAAAGATTACCTCAAAAAAAATTGAGGTAATAGCCATTTTTGAAAGATCTCCGACAAATCTGATCAACCATAACTTCATTCGCTCAATCTGAAGGGAACAATTACTGTTAGAACAATAAAAGACAAAAGTAAAACCAGTAATGAGAGGTACTGTTAGAACTTTGGCTTTGAATCAAAAATAAAATTTGATCTAAATATATTCGCATTGCAGGAAATACAATTTCAGCGAAATTCGCTTGAATTTTAAAAGAAATTCAAAAGAGTTTTTCTTTTTTCCTGTCGATTGATTGACTTTTTTGTTTTTCAGATGTTCTCACGCTTCTGAGCGCTTTGGATACCTTCCAGATATTAGATTTATGGATAAAATTTCTATGACATTTTTTATTTCATTACTAGAATTCGGATTTCTCATTCCAATCTTCAAACTTTTGGAAAACTAAACTACAGTAAGATTTACACTAGCCTATAATATAGGCCAGGAAATTTATAAATTAGTGATAAAAGTAGATTGAAGCGAAAAATATTTCAAATTTTCGAATAACCAGTAAAGAGAGCCGAATCATAGTTTGCAAAAAAAAATTGCATAGAATCGAATCACATTAGGAGAGAGTAATTAATTAAGCTCTGCTGAGCAATATCTTAAAGAAGACATTTTAAGAGCAATTTAATGAAACAGAATGAAAATAGTTGTAATACAAAAATATGGAACGAAGAAAAGCTCCCTGAAAAGTCTTTAAAAAATTGGTGAGAGTGTTCAAAAATTTAGAAAATTTTCAAATCACATTTAAAGATAAACAATGTGCTTTTGTTTCCAGAATTTTGTATTAATTAGAGAAAGAACAATTTAGGAAATATAAATATGGAGATGAAATTTTAAAACAAATACATGAAGCTAGAATTAAAGAATCAAATGACCTGATTTTTATGAGGTTTTTGAATTGTTGGAAGGAAAAATTTGTACAATTAAAATTGATATAAAGCAATCTTCGATGGATAGATCAGAAGTAAAATACAAACATTAAGTCAAGCCAAATATTCAAATCATTGGAAAAACTTTTGCCCAATTTTTACATACAGCATTTAAAGTCATTTCGTTTTCTTCTCATCAAGAAGAATCACAAGAAAATTAAATTTCAAATTGTTCCAGCAATTTATATAATTCCTTTAGATTTTTTAATAAAAAATGCCTGAGAAATGTTCAGTTAAAGAAGACAATGAAAGATAACAATGAACGACGGTGATTTTTGGTTTTGAATCGAGATAATATGAAAAAGTTGGAAAAGTTTTCACTTTTTTCTTTCTATGTTGCCTTCATTGTTTCCCTTTTCATTTCTTCTGCATTCTTAGTTTTCATAATTTTTCGAAAAAATTTTCTTTTAAATCAATCAAAATTGGTATGAATAAATGAGATGACGAAAATATTTTGCAATTAAAATTTTAAAATTCAATTCATTTTCAAGCGCAATATTTAACATTTAAAACAATCGAATTGTTGGACGTAAACTATGTAACGAATCATGAAATATTGGATCGCGTGATTGATCGCTTTCCTCAAAAGCACGATATTCCGGATTGGTCATATACCAGTGCAACATTAAATCATACAGATATTTATATTCATCCTGAATTATATGTTAAAAATTACGTTTTATTGATTTTTTTTTCATTTCATCTTGAGGAAGTATTTTTGAAAACTGAAATTTTTATCAGCAATTAATTCTTATCACTTAGAAAATAGTTTTCAAAATGCATGCTTAAACATGTAGAAATTAAATGCAAATTATTTTTAATCATTGTATTCCCTCAGAAAGTAACTGTACGAAATTGTTACATTCACGCTTGTTCTTGTAATCAGAAAAAGAAAATTGCAATAATTCAATATCGATTCCCGGCTTTGAAATGAGTGATTTTTTTTTTTTTTTTCGATTTATACATGCATTTTAGATTCGCAAAATTTTATGCCACCTTGCTCTTCCAATAATCAATTTCTTAACTCTCAAAATAGCTAACTACAACTTTAGAAAATAAAAATTTGCAAATTAACAAACTAACTTTATCAACAAGTTGCGGCCTGTTCACTTGAATCAATTTGACAGCATGAAAGATATCGATTTCATGATCCATGTCCATCTGATCGATACATATATTAGCAGCTATATAAATGCCACAGCGATCAACACCATTACTGAAAATAAACACGAATTTTCCGAGGTATCTAGGAGTTCTTTTCATTCTGAAAAAACATTTTATGCTTTATACATGAAGCCACTCTATTTGATCCAATTTCAGTAAACTTAAATTTCAAACAAAAGTTTTAAACTTTAATCTTAAATGAACTTAAAACTTTCGTAAAATTATGCCTCATCTGAAATTCCACCGATAAAATTATCCTCATCAAAGAGGAAAGAATGAGGGTGATTTTATTGCAAATTCTGAATTAAATGAAATTATTGAATACGAAAAGTTTGATTCAATTTTACATTTACTAGATTCCAAAATATTTCCCGTTAAACAAAATAATTTGCTAACATTCATTTCTATTCCCAAAAAATTACTATTTTGCTTTTCCTGGTAATTTAAAATTATTAAAAATGCATGAAGAAAAATTTTAAAAATTAAAAAAAATTGGATAGAAGAAGACTGGATGCTTACTGCGACATAACAATAGTAGGTTTTGTTTCCGGCCGATCCGGAGCACGCTCTCGCCAACTTCGGGCCATTTTTATTATATCAATAAGGCCAGATGTTGACAATGGTACTTTGTTTTCAATTGGCCACATTCGAACCTAAAGGCTTTCAAGTTGTATGATTAGGAAATATTTCGGAAATTCCGAATTCATCTATGGTCGCATAAACTTTAAAAGGAAAATCAAAAAATTTCCAAATTTCTTAATTAGTCTGGAGATTTTAAAAAGACAAATATTAGTGTTATTGTGGATAAATTGGATTTCAAAAAGTTCTGCGAAATATTTTTACCTGTATAATACAACATATTCGAACTTCGGCTTCCATTTGTCGCTGAGAATTACCACTTGCCATTATTTCTGTGATCATAAATAGCTGAAAATTTTGATAAAATAAAAAATGACAAAACAAATTTTTCTGGAAAAAAAAAAGCAAACAAGAACAAAAGGATGAAAATCTTAATTGATTTGAGAAAAAGAATTGATTTCTTACACGATTTTACAGATTATTGATTTGATGATTGCGAACGAATTAGCAAAATTAGAAGATTTTCATTTAAAAAACTGGATTTAATTTGTATCTTTCGGAAATCAATCATTCATTCTATTCTATCCTATCTTTTAAAAAGACAAAAAAAAAAAAAAAAAAAATTTATAGAAAATCAAATTACAATAACCCTGACAAAGAAGTACACAAAATAATTAAATTATAAAGGGTTTTGAGAAATTTTATCATGAAATTCGAGAAATATTCAATAAAGGTATGAAAACTGCTAAAAAATTAACTTCGAAAAGGTATTACCATAAGTATTACTTTATCTAGTATGTAATGATAACACTTGTAAACAAATCAAAAATCGACATATTGCATTGGAAATGTGATTTAAAGATTAGAAATTTCGATGATTCTGCTTAAAACAAACACGAAAAATTTCTTTCTAACAAGAAAAAAATTCACATTAATTAAGCAAACGTGCAAAACGAGATTTATTCAATGCAGAATAAAATAGAATTTCCCAAAAATAAAGTCGATAATTTTTCCGTGAACAAAAACGACGCAAGCTACGAGAAAGGAAGCAATCGCAATGAGAAATTCGCAGCTAATGAACACTATTTTTACCAGAGTTCTTGGATTAGTTTGCTAATCTCAAAAACATCGGCGGCATATACAAAGATTCCTACTTATCCTAATTCTGCTTTAATTTGATGCAACTAAATTAAAATATTTTTTTGGTTCTTAAAAAAAAAAAAATAAAAAAAATAAAATGTACCTTTTTCATAATTTTAATCATGCGAGTACTCATCGATGGATACTGATGATGACTTAAGATTTCAACAACAAAAGGTCCGTACGTATGTTTACCTTTGTTGTGTAAGAATGGTGGATATTTCTGAAATAACAGAAATGCAGAACTGAGGCAAACTTGGCAAAGTTTTTAGAGATAAATGAATAGTTCGTTCAAAAAAGATTTATTGTACTAATTTAACAAGTATGTTCTCAATCATTTAGAATATTCATTTAAAATATTTTTTTTTAAATATTCAAAATATTCGCTGTTTTTTTAAAAGATTTATAAAGGAAAACTTACCCGAGAACGCTTCCGATTAGTCAAGCTAATAACGGTATGAGCACTATGATCGAAAATCAACGTCCAAAAACTGTCCACTGTTGACTTCTTCGGCCATTCTGTTACGATAAATTCCTTTTTCCGTTTAAAACCATCCACTTCAACTGCATTGATGTAAGTGTAATCCTTACTTTTACCGTGCAGTGTTTGCAAATATGGCCGAGCATGATCAGCTGCAAGTGAATTCGCGTAAGAACAGGAAATATCATCTCTAATATATCTGTATCCGAAAGCAGATTTGAAATATTAAGAGGTTAAATTAAAGGATAATAAACGATTCATAGATGGAAGAACTTACGTGGCACTACCATAACACTTCTATTTTTACCGCGATTTTCTAATCGATGACCACCAGCACAATCACCTATTCTCAGTGTAGGTGTCAACATTGCCAATAACTGTAAAAACTTCTATCGTTGAAACGGAATTGAAGTTTTGGCAGAAGTTTATCAATTCTGTCGCTAATCTTTTTTAAAATTTTTTTGAAAAAACTACTTGAATAATTCTTGTATTTTAAAAAAGGAAAAAAGAAATTCATAATGCTTCGTTTACCTTAGCTTCATCGGCAACCTGTGCATCCATTAGCTGGCGTTCCTTCTTAACTTTATACAAGCTACTTCTTTTTCCTAACTTTGACATCGCAAACGGTTCATTATCACATAACAATGCCTGCAAATTTTCAGATACGATTTTTAGTAAAATGCTATTTTTGTATCCAAAAGTCGAGTAGTTAAGATTAGAAGGAAAAGAGATCTAGACTCAATTCCTGACTGAATCGATGCCTGTGTTCTAAACGATTCAGATTCGAGTCCTGGTAAATCCATGTCTGTGTTCTAAGCGCTTTCTTCAAAATTTTCTATTATCTATCAAATTTTTTAAAATTACCTTTTACTGACTAAAAATAATCAGCTTTGCGTGAATCTAAAATGTAACTTCAGATTGTAAAAAAAATCTGGAATTTACTTGGACCGAACTGACCTCAGCTAGTGCATCATAAATGAATTGATATTGATTTACGGATTCAATCATATGAGGTCGTGAATTAAACAACACTTTACCATATCCAAATACATCAATTTTCCCTGTCTTTTTTAAAAGCTCCAAATTTGCGTCTAATGATAAGAAGACACCACTTCGACCACCACCATTGCTGCAAATGAATTACTTATTTACGACAGTAAAATTTTTATCTCAAAATTTCTGTTTTATTTCATTTTTTAATTCAAGCCATATACATAATTCTCTGTTGTTTTATAAACCAGTACTGAGAATCAGTGAATCATTAAAAATATGAAGAAATTTTAAATTTCGGAGACGCGACGATGAGCAAAACAAATTTTGATTGTAAACTTGACTACGAATTAAAAATAGTAAATTGATAAATTGTTTAGTCTGGTTGGTTAGAAAAGTTGGGTATATAAAAGCGTGTTTCATATGAAAACAGGTCATATTTATTGGTTTCGTTTTTATTTAATCAATGCTTTTTTTTTTCTTCACCGATCAAATTAGATTGAATTAGCTTTCGAAGAACCGATTCGATTAATCGGCAATTATTTTTGTGCTAAATTGATGACGAAAAGTATATTTTTCATTTCTTGTAACTCGGTTCTTCGAAAGCTAATTTAAATTTTTCAAAACTTACTAGTAAAAAATTTATTAGTAAATTATGGAAATATTTTAAATACAGGATAGTTCGCGTTGCAGAACTGAGAATATTTTTTATTGAATTAGAAGCTAAAGTTCTGTTTTCAATGAATTTTTAGTTTTTTTTTTAATTATTTTTTAATAAAATTTTAGTTTTTTTAATTATTTTTTTTTAATTATAATTTTAGTTTTTTTAATTATTTTTTTAATTAGTTATATTTACAGGATATTAAATATCAGTATATGTTCAGTTAAAATTTCAGAAAGACTTGGAAAACTACTGGAACAGAAATTTTGTACTTCAAAATTTTTGCTCCTATTAAAATTAGAAGTTGAATTTTCAAAATTTTTCGTGAATTTTTTCTTGTAGAAAATCACTGTTAATGATTATTGTCTTCTTCTCTATAACTGATTTTCTTATGTAGTAAACGTTAAAGTCCATTTGATTTCAATATTATTTGCAACAATGCTTTCAGAATTTGGACGACTTTTAATTTCTTCTTTGTTCGATGAAAAGTTTTTCCATCGTCGTGAAATCAACAATAATTTATGTTGAACTATGTGAAGACTGGTATATAGTACTGAGTTTAAAACTTTCGTAACTATCGGAAATATGTCTGAAAACTAAAATCAAGAAAATATTACAATTTCCAATAAAAATTTATGCTTCTCTGTCGCATCTGTGTAAGCACAAGTGCGTAAAACGGAAGTGATTCTGATTCCGAAAAATTTCTCTTCCACTATTACAACTATTATTTCTTTGCTACTTTGTTTCTTTCTTTAGTTCATAATAATTGATGGAATATTTCAGCGAAATTTTATATCAGACTGAAATAATAACTGGATTCTAATATTCTCGAATTCCCAGTTATTGTTACTTTTCTCTTACTTCTCTCACTAATGTAAATCTTTAAGCACATACTCATAAACGAACTAAAAATAAAGAAAAACAATTTTCACCTACTTTCTCTGCTGCTGTATTTAATAGAAAAAATCGAGAATAATAAAAAACTTTGGAATATTAGTGGAAAATTTAAGATTAGTGATCGTTTGAGAAGTTAATTTCATCTTTCTGAATGAAAAGGAAAAACTGAACAAGTTTTACTTCCTAATAGCTTTTAGAGAAATTTTGATGGAAATTATCAAAATGCCTGACTCTTGCTTGACATGGAAGATGATAAAATGAATTGAGAAGTATGATAAAATGAATTGAGATTTTTCTTTGTTTTGAAAATGAAGTGAATTCGCGGGAAATGAGTAAAACCACTTCTTGATGATGATAAAAGCCGAATAGACATTTTATGAAACAGAAATGATTTCCTTTTTCATCAATTTTTTCCCTTTCTCTTTCTTGTCTTCATCTATTTCTTTTTCATAACTTGATTTTTTTCACATACTCAGTTCACATGGCAATGTCTTATCACATGGCAATGTTTTTATCATATATTAATTGTTTTAAAAAAAAAAAAAGGAAAAGAAAATTATTGTCTTTGACAAGCATCTAATTCATCTTTCGACTTCCATTTGCTTTTTTTTTCTTTTTTTCTTTTTTCCTCTTTCGATCTCAACCTTACTAGCTCATTCCAAAAATTTTAAATCAATATTAAACGGAAGATGTGTAACACAATAAGTAAAGGAGGAAGTAATAACTTAAGTGGAAAAAAAATTTTGGAATAAATTTCATTTAAAATGAAATAATAAGAGAATCCATTGAATTCGATAAAAATAGAATAATTATATGAGGAATATTCTTTGATTAAGAGTAGCGATGCTTTACGCCGCCATTCTGGCAACATTAAGCCTGTTGATTTCTTGTGCAAGACACAATTTATTCTAATAAAATTGAAAAATTTTATTAGAATAAATGTTAAAAAAAAGTATCGAAAAAAAGTATTAAGATGCATGCACTGAAGATCGAAGGGATTCTGATATGCAGATCGACTGTCTACCTCGGTTTAGGTTTAGGGATGAAAGATTAATCGAACAATGTACTACCTGGTTCCCTCTGAAATTCCCCTCAGAATAGCTGAGTACGTAATGAAGCTGTTACATTCGGTAAAGCGAATGATTAGAGGAAATGTGGGACGAAACGTCTTCAACTATCCTCAAATTTTCGATGAGTACGACGTCTTGCTTGCTTGAATGAAGCATAGAGATTGAATGTGTCCTCTAAAAGGCCATTTTTGGCAAGTGGAACTGACATTATAGGATAGAGCAAACGTTGAGTTAAGCTATAATTCAATAATCTATAAGATTAAGGATGAAATTGAAGTTTTGTATGGCATAATTTATGGCGAGGAATTAAGAAGAGAGTTGTAAGTATTAAAATGGATTAAAATAAGCAACATTAGGAATTTCAAACATTGAAGAATGCAAAAAAGTTTCTTTAATTGCATATTCTTTGCCCTTTTATGGCAAATCTTTCCTTATGTTCATTTTGTCTACTTTAGCAATTTAAATAATTTTTGTTAAATAATTTTGGCATTTGAATAAATGTTCAATTTCTGATATGAAATTCATCAAATATAGATTACTTTTATTAAATTTTAGAACAAACTTGCTAAGCAATTTTCGTTCAAATCTCAGCAGCATTTGTTTATTTTTCAGAATAAAAACTTTTTCTTAAGTGCACATTGCAGAATTGAATTTATATGCTTTGGAAATGAATTTTTTTTTTCTAGGTAGCAGTAAATGCAATCAACATCTACTGTAACTGATGCTGGAAAAATAAATTGAAAATGGTACAGCTGTGAACTGCTACTAAACGTTGGAAAAACATTAATTAAATTAAAATTACTTGCTAAAATGAACTTCCTGAGCTGCCATATGAAATACTTTTTTGCAATGTTCCTGTATTTCATCACTGTCGAAATATATACAACAGGCAGGAATTGTAACTTTTGGAAAAAAAGTAAAATCTCAATAGATGAATTTTATAAAATTAGTTTTGCTTTTTGAAAAACAATTTTAATGAGAGCAGGAACTTAGTTTCATCAGTCCAAATATGAATAAAATTAAGCAATCTTGGAATCTAAACACTTCCAAATTATTTCTATTTGATTAGACTTCAGCGATCTTGAAAAATACGTTAAAATTGGAAAATCGGCACTGAATATGAAATTGTGTTTTACTGTCTTCACAGCTTGAAAAGTGATAAGAACTATACTGAAGAGCGAAAGGATGCTTAATTCATTTTCCATTTTTTAAATCAATTAATTATGCAAAGAAGGAAAACCATAGAGGCTTAATTACTTTTCAGTTAGTATGTATCAAAATACTAAATTTTAAAATGACTGTGCAATGAAAATTTATACCGAAGACGAGAAATTTGATTAGAAATTCAAAAACCACTAATTTACAAATATTGAAGAGCTATCCCTTCTCTACGCACTTTTGAACTTAAAACTACGGAATATTAGGATTCAAATAGCTCAGTATAAAAAAATTTCCGAATTCATGCAAAATTTGGTACGAATTCTTTCTTTTATCTTCATCTTTACAATTTTCATAGCAAAATGATTAAATTGAGCATAGGAATCTAGACGAATCAAATATCTAAAAATTACTTAAAAACAAATTCAACAGATATTACAGAAGTCAGATGATTAAATTTTTAGAGCTGACCTTGCGAAGAAAAGTTAAACGTGAGCGAGCATTTGATCTGGCACAGATCGAATCGAAGCTGGGAAAGGAAGAGGAGATTTGGTGGCAACGATTTCAGATGGCGGATTCGAATAAAGTGAGAAAAGAGCGATGTCGGCTTAAATGTGACAAAAATTTTCTTCTCGGTCTTGACATGGTCAAGGTATTTGATAGTAACTTTGTGTGTAGCATAAAAGTAGAATTTTAGCGATAAATTCCAGAAAGAGCACATATTTTTGAACTTTTTTCCCTCAAAAATGTTGATCAAACAGAATGATAGACAAAGGAAAAATTAAGCAGAGAGATATTTTTATATAATAAAAGGAATTGGATGATTTCAGTAGAAAAAAAGCTAAGAAGTCAATGGATTGGATGAATGATGCCACCTGCAGATTTAATTAAAAATCCTACCCATCTTTACACTTAATCAACTTAATGCTCAGAAGTGTGTCACTTAGAATAGGATGATAGGAAGATCTAAATCACCAAACATGCACATACACTTGCGCGTACTTTAATAAAACTGCAACTATTTTCATGTGCACATGGCATTTGGAAGAATTACTTTACCGTCACTAATAGATGTAGATGATCTCAAATTATTTTGTCGTATGAACGATCAACACGATTGGTGCTTACGTAGTTGTGGTTTCAGTGGTCAAAAGGTCAACATGTATACTTACATTTGCAAGTATCGTTACGAAGAGGTCAGTTTTCTGGTTTAGAGAAGTGTATATCGAAAAATCAATGGTAGTTAAAAAAAAAAAATAATTATAACTATGGAAGACATATAAGGATTTTAAATGAATGTCGATTAAAAAAAATTAGTCTAAATTTGTTTCTATTGAGTTTTCTCATATTTTCCCGATGGTGTGAAACAAACAATAGCGTCGTCATATTGTCTGCTCTTTTTTTTTTCTTCTTTCTCGAGAGCATTAATATTTCAACCTTATTTAAGAGTCTATAATTTAGCTAAAAAACCCCGAATTCTACAATATCTTTCTCTAATTAAGAAATATTGTAAAATTGATTTTAAATTTTCAGTTGGCTTATTTGCTGCCTTGCTACAAATCTGCAGTGCCAACATTACGGCGCCAATGTGGCACTAATAGATGTAACCTTCATACGACTGATAAAATTGATAAAACAGTTATTCGTGAGTTTTGCATGTTTGACTAAATTAATTTCCTCTTTGATCTTTGAAATGGACAAAACATTCCAAGATGAGCATCTTATGAAGTCAAAAGTTCTTTTAGGGTATGAAAATCGATGTCGTTTGCTGATTTGTGATATCAGATGTGCAACTGATGTACTCAGTCGATCATGTGGTGGCGAGTATGGTGGACGAGCCGCTCATTTTATTATGATTTACACAAGCAGACAGGTAACTCCGAACTTTTCAAATCCATCGTTTTAAGCTTCCCTTAACTAATGATTGCTGTTGACTATTCTTGCAAAATAGTGAAGAATTTCAAGAATTCTATTTTTTCCATCTCACTTTCCTCTACTTTTTCTCTTCTTGAATGTCTCATTCTTCTATTTCAAATCTTTTCATTTTCAAATTATATTTTATCTTTCATAAAATGAAGGTATACTTTCAATGATTCGAATTTTTTTAAAAAAAAAATTAGTAAATATAATACAAAAAACAGTTGTTCAAAAGTCTGCTATATTTTTAGGTATCATTGTGGATGGAAAATTTGACAAAAGAATTATATTTAACTAAAAATCATTTAGTAGAGATACCAGCCTCATGCTCTAGACTTCTGTGTCAGGAATCTGACCTCCGTCGATGCATTTTGTAAAATAGAATTAAAAAAGTTCGTTCATCTACCGGTAAATTTTGTCTTAATAATATATTATTCATTGCGATGTACATGCTCCTTTAAAAACTATAGGAAAAGTACAGAAGAAAGCAATGTTTGCTTTAAAGCTTTTCGCAAAGTTGCAAATTTTGATTAGCAAAACATAACCTTTTACTACCGTAAAATTTTTGGAGGATTAAAATTTGCGGCTCAAAAATTTTGAAAACTGATCATTTTGCAATGATATCTTCTCTGAAATCCTATTATGAAATCCTTGATTTATAAATAATTTGAATAAAAATTTGAATAATTTGAAATAATTTGAATATTTTGCAATTAAAAAGGTTGCTAAATGAACAAACCTGCAATGAACAACAATTGGTGCGTCGGTAAAAAATTTGTTGGTATGCAGGCGGACTCGTCGACGTAATTCAATAAAAGCGCTTGTATACGGTACACTATCCAATTCCCACTCAGTAAAATGAAAATGTTTGATGACACGAGCTTGTTGACCTACAGCTTGACCTGTTTCCAGTTTTGATAATCGTAATGTACGGATAACCTATAAATTCAATGTTTTCTTGAATTTCTTTTTTATTTATGCAAAATGGTATAGCTGGAGACAGTGCTTCTTCCAGAGTTTCTTGAGAATGGGATTTTCAGCAAATAAATCCAGAAATGAAATATAAAAATGGCGTGAAAATGAACGGAGATTATCTTTCTGACTTTTTACCGATCTAATATTAACTCAAAAATTTATTTTTTAATTTTCCTGAGATGACTGAAATATGATATAACATGGATTTCATAATAAGAAATGGGACTTTCTCATTCAATTTCAGTCTAAAAAAAGTTGCTAAAAAAGTTAATTTTGTTAAGGAAACAGCTTAGTATGAGCATTATCGAGTTTAATCTTTTTTATCTGTTGTGTGATCACTTACAAAATAAGCGTAACGCCTTGTTTCCAACGTTTCAACTTTGAATTTGCCATACTGACCGGTCGTAGTAGGCCAGTATTGAAGGCACATGACCTGTAAATCACATTTATTTGCAAAAATAAAGTTCATCTTTTCACTAATATGCATTGATGAGGTTATTTCAACGACTAAATATTCATGATGATAAAATTAAGCCAAAGCCTGAGCTAAGTTGCTGGAAAAAACGAGCCTACTGCAAGGACAACATTTATTTCGTTTATCAACCATTGTCACTTAAAGGTCTGACATTTGTTAAATTGATGATTAGCAATTATCATTAATCTCAAAATTGACTCAATTAATCCAAACTAAAGAATTTTTAAATGCAACCAACCCGCATAAAATCAAAAACTTTGGTTAACATAACAATACAATTCGTTCCAAGTTCCCAAACTAATCGCCAAAATTCTGATATTGCAGGCTTGGTTTTAACAGATTGCGTTACAACATAAGCTCTTTCTCGTAACCAACTCTAAAATGAATTGCTATCAATTGTTTGTTCGAATTCTTTGAAGTTTTAAATTTTATTTCATTTTTTTAGAAGACTAGGAAAGAATGAGCCTTTGAAAATTGTTGTCAAATAGAATTTCCCCCGTATCTGTCTGGCATTAAAATTAACGAATGTTGGTAATTTTCGAAATGTTAATATGTTCGTCTTTTTTCCTCCTTGTCTTCCAGAATGGAATACTTTATCAAAATTTTCGAACCGATTTGATAATCAAAGGAAATATAATGGATTAAAGTACTTTGCGAAAGGAATGATCTTATTTTTCAGTAATCAATTTTGATAAAGAAAAGTTGTCAAAAAAATAAATTGAAAAATGGCAGTAAAATTTGATGGAGAATATTTTTTAAAAAAGATTTGACAATTTCCATTAAAAATTTTTTACTTCAATGCGAATTTCAAGATTTGTAATGTTTGATAGAAATATTAAAATTCTACAGCAAAATTGCAGTGAAAAGAATGAAAATCGATGTATAATTAGAGACTGACATTAATGTAGCTGGCATTTGCGTAATGTGAGTTTATTTCACCAGGTAGCCGACGTAACACGACACGATTGTAATCATAGGGCAGTATATCACCAAACTGATTACGACCTTCCATTTTTTCACCGACATTTGTGCGACATTTGGTCGTATCCACTGAATGTGTTATCATCTGCAAATAATTTGCAATTAGGCTCTTTACTTGGCGAAATAAGAAATAAAAGACTATTAATATGTCCATCTGCTCGAGAGAAAATGAAGAAATCAGGTAAATTGTAGAATATAATTTGCAAGGTAGAATATAATTTCAAGGTAGAATTTAAGGTAGAATATAATTTGAGGTAGAATATAATTTGCATGACCAATCAGGCTCTTTGACTGATATGGAAACAAAAGACCATTAGGATGTCCATCTGTTCGAGAGAAAGTGAGGAATCAGGTTTATTGTAAGGTAAATGTGAATTGCTAGCCAACTTACAGTAAACTTGCAAATGCATGCATTATCAGCAAAAGGCTTGCTACTCACGCAGTACATCCTTTCAAGAGACTTACGATATATTCGCCTTTAAATAAAATCCGCTTTTTTCGTCGTTCGTTGACGTATGCAATAAATTTGGATGCATCGATGGGTGCGCATGGCACTGCTTGCATCGCTTTTCTTTCTTGCACTAAAATGAACAGAAATTTGCAGTCAATTTTTTTCAAAGTTGCATTAAACCTTTGAAATTATGTTTTGTCTTTGAAATACTCAAATATTTCAGAAATTCAAAAATTCTTTTAAAAAGTAGAAATTATGTTTCAGTTTTTGGAACATATATTAGGTAGACTTTCTGTGATATTTTCGATCATTTTCAAAATCAAACGCTACAAAAATATAAGTAGAAAAGTTTGGCGAATTAAAAGTTTAGCAGAGTTTAAAAAAAAAAAAACAAATCAAATAGTCTCGTTTTTTGTTTTCTTAATTTAATCAATTTAAGCGTTAGAAAAGTTGGTTCAGCAAATTAATAAACTGAAACTTTTGATAAATAAAAATATTAAATTATTCACAAAGTTAATTTCTTTTTTTCTCAATTTAAGATATTAAAGAGTGAAAAACTTAAATTATTAAAAATTATTTCAGCTTCTAAAATAAAGTTTCAATTACTAAAATGCTTACATACCATTTCTACACTTCATGGAAATGATGGTTAAAAGCATTTGAAAGGAGCAGTAGTTTTCGGATTCGTACATATGTGAGAATTTTCTGGGAAATGCAAAACTAGAATGCAGCTGCAAACTTTTTCAAATCAAAACCTTTTTATACTCATTTCTGTTGCTTTTTATTAATGGTTAGTAAATAATTAAAATAAAAGAGATTGCTGGCAGCTGCATTGATAATTACCAACGTTTCCATTTCATTCTCTTTAGCGTGAAAATTGCTCAAAACAAACGGCAATATTGGATTTTCACTCTCATCAGATAATTTGGAAGTTAGAATATATTCCATCATGCAAGCGATGCTATGGACATATAATAGATTGCAAAAAGAATATTTAATTTGCAAACAAAAGGAATGGAACTATTAAAGAGTGAAAAAAGAAAAGCAACTTTATACATGAATAAACTACCAAAGAAAAGAAAAATAAATGTTTTAGAAAATATGGATAATATCTCGAATTCATGCAATCATATCGAATTTCTCATTTCGTTTATGAAAAAACATATTCTCATGGCAATGGCAAATATTTAAATCCTTTTACTTTTATTTTCTATTGTTTTTTGTTTAAATCTCCTCTCAGTAACATAGTTTTTATATTTTAAATCTTTTCCTTTTTTTTTCTTTAATTATTTTATTTGGACTTTTTCCAATAAAATGATACGAACATATTATTGTCTTGCAAGTAGTCTTAATAATATATGTCTATTTTAGAAAATATTAAACAAAAAAAAAGCCATTTTACTAAAAAGGATTCATCCTGAATTAAAAGATAAAGAAATTATCTTGAATTTTTCGACAACAATTATTATGAAAAAAAAAGCTTCCCGTCTTCAATATTCCATTTATAATTGATAGGAAACTCTAAATGACAAAGTATGTTTCAAAATCTAAAAAGCAATCGATAATTTTAGTCATTCTACTCTAATAACTTTGATCATTATAGAAGATGCAATATTTAAAACTTTCTTTGATAGATACGAAAAATAATTCTCAACAAAAGCGAATCGTTCATTACTTGCTAAGAGGATTCATTCAACTGTAGCAAAATATTTTCAATGATTGCATCAATTTTTTTTCCCAACAAAACCAAATCAATGATTGATCAATTTTTTTTTCAACAAGAAATTATCTTGAATTTTTCGACAACAATTTATTATGAAAAAAAAAAAGCTTCCCGTTTTCGATCTTACATTTATAATTAATTCAAAGCAGAAACAAACAACATAAATAAAAAAAAAATAAATGAACAACAACTAAAACCAAAATAAATGAACAACAACTGAAACCACTAACAACCAAGATGAAATAAAATGAAATACCAAATCATTTCATATGTTGTATGCCATAATAGCGATGATGCACAACTTTTGATGTCGTGACGTAAAATCTAATGACGTAAAATTGAAGAAAAAAAAAAGACGCAAAGAGCAAAATGTTGTGTTGTTTTTGTTTTTCGTAAAACTTTTTTATTATCTTTTGTCTATTACAGAGAATGAAATTGTTTGGAGAGCTTTACTTCCCTTATCTGTCTATTGTTTCGTATATCTTAAGTGAATAATCTATGCCATCTTAAAGCAATTGTTTTCTTTTTTTCATCGATGATGTAAACATTTAATGTCTTTGAATGACGTAAAACTTAATGAACTAAGCCATGGAAATGGTCCAAAAATAGAGCGAAACATTGTTTTGGTGAATGTCAGAAACTATGACAAACAATTTCTATAACTGAATCAAACTTTGATTTGATTCGGCACTTAGAAAGACTCTTCTCACTTATAATTTGAATAAATCTTATTCTTCAGCAAAAACAAAATATAATACAAGCAAGTCTGAGAAATCTACAACGCAGTGCTATAAATATTTTGAATTCTTGAAAAAAAAAAGTGTTCATTTCAGTGAGGATTTCAAATACACACAAATAAGAAAAAAGCCGATTATTCATTACCTGGCAGTTGAAATTTTTGTCTTAAATATTTTTGAATTCACAATTCATTGTGGTAAAAGATCATTTAAAAGCAGAAAAGCAAAAAAAAAAGAAATATTTTAGCCATAAAATAGAAATTCATGATGATTTTCAGGATAACGATCTTCAGGAGCCATAAAAAGTGATCAAATATTCAATGTTCTTAATGGATGGACGGAAACTACCGGTTAATATTAATTAGTGTTTGTACTTCCTTCGCTAATTGTGAATATTGAAGAAAGAAATGTTCATAAAAAAATGAATATTTTAAAGATTTGATGACTAAGGTCTATATGTATTTAAAGTGGAATTTTAAAAATGAAAAGCTCTCCATGGCTGTAATTTCTACATCATAAAATATTCATCTTTAAAGTTTAGGTAATAATTCGTTGACATGTGACAAAAATCTTTGCTCGATGGATAAAACATTTCTGTAGAGAACTTCTCTAATTAGCCAAAATTAGTCAAGTACCAATATTTCCATTTTTTTTTTCGTTCTATTTAATATGCATTTTTGATAGTGCTGACGATTGAAACAATGGAATTTCAAGTTTTATGATTCAGTATCATCTCTTCTCTTCTCTTCACTTTGATAATTTAAAAATTTTTCATTTTCCTATAAATTAATAGGCTTTAATAAAGATTAATGAGCTTGACAAATGTGTAGCAAGTCGTTAATAATTTAAGATGAATATATTACTCACACTGTTCAAAAGTGAATAGAAAAATCTCATGAAAACATTTCAAAGATCATTTCCAAATTAAGCTATGGTGGGTGATAAATAGCTACTTCAATTTACTTTTAAGTCCATCGAAATTTGCATCAATAAAAGATACTAAAATCAATCAATATGTCTCTTTGCAAGCATTTCGAGTGGTTCTAGTAAGTCCTTGTAATATTGCAAATTTTCATTGTTGAAATATTTGCAATGACCATTAGAAAATTTGCAACGAAATATTCTGTTCAGCAAAACAGAAGAGACATTTAAATATCAGTAATAAACTATTTAAATCATTAATTACAACTGCTTAACTTAATTATTGGGATTCATGTAAATTTAATTTTGAAAATAAATATCCATGCTTTATGAGAAATTTCAAAATATTTTCAGATTTATGAGAAATTTCAAAAGATTCTTTTTCTTCCTCCAAATCAATCCCGAAAATTTTTTCGTAACTGTTAAAGCTCAGATCTCAACTAAGCTGAAAACAAATAATCACATTATAACTATTTCTCATGTTTATTTAAAAAAAAATAGACTTTCAGTCTGATATTTCTTGCTGTTTTGTTTTCTTTGAAAAAACTTTCGTTAAAGATCAATTTGTTTAGTCAAGCAAAGTAATGAAAATATATCAGCATTCTATGCAGGTACAATGAGAGGCCTAAAAACATGCTGAATATTGTTTAAATAGGTCTAAGACAACAAATGATTAATTGCCAAAAGAGACCGAAATAATTTTAGCATAAATAATTCAAATAATCAAAATATTGCATCGTAAAAATATTTCTCACACGATTCATCATTCAAGATGGACAAATGAGTGTTGCTATATCTAATGTAATTCTCATCTTTGCAATTACCAAGCTTTATCTTCAATAGGAAAGACAGGAAGCTAATTCATATGGAAATGTTTCGTTTAACCTAACTTATGTACAATGATGGGAAAATGATGAAGAAATGTCCACCGCAAAAGGAATTGTTTTTGGTTGGAGAAAATGAATTTTGATTCAGAACTGATTTGGGTAACGCGGCGATTGTCCTCCTTCATTTCTCGCCTAAATATATTCGTCATCAACTAATATCCAGAAATATATCTCTACTATTCTCTCAATAAATATCCCAGCTATCAACAATCGGGAAGAACATTTTATATTCCAACTGCAGGGCGATATTCTTATCAACTATCGTTAACCTATTCGACACCGATAAATTCTCCATCGTAGGTACTATACTTCGAATAATTAGTTGTCAAATTTAAATTGTACTTGTCTACAACAGTTAAACGAAAAAAAAGATTTTTTTTTCACCACACTAATCAAGCAAACTAAATTTAATTCTAACATACTGAGTAAATGAATCCATAGCCTTATTCAGGAAGAAAGATCTTTTATGAATGTATAAATGCATTGCATGACAGTAATTCTTTGATGGATTATTCGAGAAAATAATAAAATCAAGTCTATAACTTCCTCACAATTTATCCTTCAAATAGGACAACTTTTACTCTTTGGGATAGCATTGCATGGCGATTTTATTGACTTGCAAGATTGCAATACTTTTAACTCTTTGTGTATTTAATTTCGTCTTTTGCAAGGTTTCAAACTTTGATTTGTCTGATTCCTGAAGAAAAAGTTATTGCTGTGCCTAATTTCATGATTTTTACTGTAATCATCCTTGTCATTATGAAGTTCTATCACTTAGGATGGAACATTCCTAAATTCGTTGACATGAATAAATATGATACTTTCTCAACTTAATAAATTGCTACATAATAGATCATTATGCTTTGCCCCTTTCGAATATGGTAAATTACATGAGATAAGTGGACCAAACTGGTTGGAACTGCAAAAAACACTTTACGATGTTAACTGAAAATTAGAATATTAGGATTCAGTCGCTGGCAAAAAAAATGTTGTGATCCGAGCGAATCGACATGAAAAATAAGCATCTTCCAAGTGGAAGACTGTCTATTAATTTGTAAATATTTGCAAACTTTTGTGGAAAAAAAAAAAAAAGAGATATAACCAATTTTCCAATGAAGACCTAAAAAAAAAATAAATCCAGTCAACTATATTAATTTAAAAAAGAAATATTTCTTTCCATGTAACATATGCATCAAACAATTTTTGCTAATTCTTATCATCCATCACATATCAAATAAAAAAAAAGATCCAATACTGCTGACGGAAAAATTCCTTTTCACAAGCAAAAAGCTAGTAAAACTCATTCTTCTCCTTATTTTGCAGATAAATTGAAATCATTTAAACTTGCTTCTGACAATTTTTGTAGAATAAATGCAGAAATTTTTTTGCATTCAAAACCATTAAGTTGCAATACTGAAGAATATCAAAAGATGAAAGACGAGATTAGATGAATATATCACGTATGAAAAAAAAAAAGAGATGATATCACGAGATTTGATAATATCACGGATAATCATATTTCTTAAGGTTTCAATTCTTCTAAACCGCTATATCAGTGTTTTCATTCCAGGTCGTTATAAAATTGATTGTGAAATTTAATCAAAAAAAATGTAGTGCATGCCTCATTTTTGAATAATATTATAGCAACAAAATACTAGTTGACAGGTAGAAAAGATATTAATTTCCAACCTAGAATGGCAAAAACTTGTTGTACTGCAAATGTCTGAACAACAGAAATCGACTGAAGCGGCAAAGTTCAATTTGCAAAAAATAGAAAGTTGAGCCTATTGATTCATCATCTATAAACTTCTGAAATATTTATTACAGTGAAAATCAATATCAAACTACAAAAAAAAAAAAAAAAAAAACAGGGGAATTGAAGAAATCATCACAGTTGCAGTTTATGAAGTTTCACTGAGTTACCTCTTCTCAAGATAAATCATAAATTAAAATCTTCATAAATTAAAATCATTCCATTTTAATTTGATCATCTAGTATTTCTTTACAGCAACATATCATTCTAAGTTTGCTTCGAGGAACTATTAATTAGAGTGTTTATGTTAATTGGTTAAGCGCCAAATTAATCTCTAAGCTGATCAGTAATTAATATCTTCTACTAGCCTTTAATTTCTATTAATGAGAAATATTTAAATAATTCCAATATATAGATATGTCAAGTAAATGCCAGAATTGTAAAGCATAGTGAATAGCAAATAATGATTTTTGAAAATGTTGAAGAACGTTTCGAATTGTAAAATTTTCTCTATGCATCATTCATCTGCACGAACAACAACTGTTTCCGCAATCGAGAAGAGTGAAATTGTCAAAAATTTGGCAACTTAGCATAAATGTACGTTTATAATGTAATTAATTTACAACCAGTATATATAAAGTACTTAAAATTCATTTTATATTGTTGAATTCTTCTACATATATACATTTAGAAAAAGATTAGGAAAAGTATATATTATAAAGAAAATTTAAAATTTTTTTAATAGTTTTTCGAAAATGCTTGCAGTAAACAAATTAATACTTAAAAATCTTGACAAAAAATAAGATTAAAACATGCGGAATTCGATGAGGAGAGATTTTAACAGTCCAACTTCTATAAATTTTCTAAGTCTTGTGATGCTAGTAGAGCAATGTAATCTTCAATTAATTATTATCTGATAAAATAAAGTATGAAGAACAAGAAATTCATTCAATTTCAATTTTCTATCTCAGAAAAGCTTTGAAAACGAAAACTAAGAAAGAAAAATGAAATTAATTAATTAATTACCGTATTGTATTTGTTTATTCAGTTGGTGCGGTGAATAATTTTGCCACGTAATTTTTGCTTTACGACGTTTTCGTTTTTGCATTGCCAAACCATTACGAATCGATTTGGAAGCATTATTTTTAGCCATTTCTCCTTTCGTACTTTTTGAGAATGGTATATCTTGCATTTCTAAGTAAGTCAATGAACGTCTATAACGCATTGCTTCCAGTATAATACCTAAATCGGAAGCAGATTTTCGCAAATTCGACCAAATTTTGGGCACGTGTAAATCGTGGAGCGATTCACGGAACGATTCGGGTAATTTGAATTTCGTTGATGATGTGGCGGATGATGATGTTGATTGTTGTTTGAATGGCGAAGCATTTCGATGATGATTTGAATTATTTTGATAACAAAGACAATCAAAGGATGGCGAATTATGTTGTAATGGTTGCAGATGCTGCTTCTGCTGTTCCGGTGATAATTGTTTCTGCTGTTCTTCAGCTTTGTAATATTTGCGACTTTGATCTACTGGAGTTTGTGAAGCAATCGAATTTGTATTGTCTGTCGAAGCATTTGGTGTCATTGCCATCATTTGCTTTCAGGAATGAAAATTAAGTAAAATAATGAAAATTAAGTAAAATAATGATTTCTTTATTATCGTAGAGATCAAATAGACTCTTTACATCACAGCCTTGTGACTGCCGCAAAAAATCCTTTCAGATTTTCAATAAGCAGAAATCGCAATGGCAATAAGGAGAAATGTAAAATAAATATTTCCATACTGAATCATGTCAATACTATATTTGAATTCGGTACAGAAACGTCGTCGATCGATGGCAAGGATAATGATACGTATACTTTCACACATGTTAAAGCAGCAAAAGGTGCAGAATGGAGAACGGAAACTTTTATTGTTGAAAGCAAACTAATAAATAAGCTTTTCACTCTGGAATCGATGTTTCTTCTTGAACTTGAAGTTTAAGTTTGTGCTGAAGCTTTTTCGTTTTGCACCCAACAGAGGTGAACTGTTGATAGAGCTCTAGCACAATTTTACTCAAGTAAAATTAATATGTAACGAAGGAAATTCGATCATTACGGAAAAAATTTCGAAAATTCAATTATCGAAGCACAAAATTCCGAAAACGCAATTGTCGGGAACAAATTTGGTAAATTTAATTGTTAGCAATTTATTTAGATCAATATATTGGAGAGATAGATTTTTACTATGTAATATGATATCCAAACAAGGTAAATAAGAAAATAATGGATTGCAAAATTTGCCAACGAATTTGCTTAAATGCGCTTAAGATCGGTTTCCAGACATTCCAATAACGTAATGTTGAAAAAAATGATTTCTGTCAGGAAAAAGGTAAAAGTTCCCAATAAAGTCAAACAATATCAAGAAAAGCAATTAGAAGGCGATTTTTTCGTCTTCATTATCTCGAAAAATTTTAATTTTAATAAAAAAAAATGAATAAATAAATTTTCATTGTAAAGTTCTATGAGGTACGTACGTACGGCATCAAAATTAATGACTAAAAAAAATCACTGATGTTATCAGTGTTCGGCTGATATGATCTTCGGAAGGAGAAGAAATGGGGAAATCAATTCTGGATGAATATCAATGAATAATCGAATGTTTGATCATCCGAAAGAATACATTAAATACAGTGTGGCTGAAATTTCTGAACGGAAATTCAGTTTTTTATTCACAAAAAAAAGAGAAGAATTAAAGTAAGGCTGAATTTACAATCTTTGCCCCAAAAATTCTTGATTCAAAATCATGGTCTAGGATTTTAAGAAAACTATTGTTAACACTTTGGGACCAAGATACACTTGTCAATTATTATTTTAAGATTCAATGAAGAATGACGAAAGAAAAATTATGCTTGTAGTTGTTCCGGAAAACATCAACAAATAAGAGGAGGGCCGTAGAAAAACAAACAACAAAATGCACTTTATCTGTTTCACTTTGCCAAACAGAGAACGATTTTTTGCCGATTTGAACTACCAGAATAACCTGAATTTTATTGGATTTCAATGAATTCCTCGAAAAATCTGCATAAAACATCTGAAAA
The DNA here is from genome assembly GCA_002249935.1 of Onchocerca flexuosa. Classification (NCBI taxonomy): domain Eukaryota; kingdom Metazoa; phylum Nematoda; class Chromadorea; order Rhabditida; family Onchocercidae; genus Onchocerca; species Onchocerca flexuosa. The sequence continues at coordinate 50,721 of KZ271561.1, forward strand.
TTCTATGAAAGTCAGGAAAAAAAACCAAAGTAAGATTAATTCCTCTGTCCTTATTACAAATGCCACAGAAATAGTGCATTTTCGCGGAGCAACTTGAAGAACTTGAAGATTGAAAGAGAGCTGATGGATAAACAAAAACTGCACGAGTTCTAGTTGCTGTCAACAATACGAGATAAAAAAGTGATTGTTAACAATGTAGTGTAACAGATTATCCCACTAAGAAGGTTAATTTACTACAATTACTGTTCCTTGCTATTCGAGTCCACCCATAAAATGATTCAAAATATAATTGAAGAGTTGGTGAGGTAGACAGCTCATGCAATTCTCGACTTTCCATAAGTGATGGTAACTAATTGCTAGCGAAATAAAAGGAAAGAAAGGGATATGATTTGTAGTATCAATATTAATCATAAAAATTTAATAAATGAATGTAATAAGTGAATGCAAAGGAAAGATCAACAATCAGTGAGCAATGATTAATTAATAAGATTACCAACAACAAATTGCTGTGCATAGAAGAAGGATTTATTACAGTGTGAAAGACTGTTTATTTCTATTCGAATATTCATTTGATGAAATTCGGTAGTGTGAATATTAAATATTGCAGCAATTTAACAAATAAATATGAAAGAGCAAATGAAGAGATATATGATGGAATCTTGAATCGAAAGACGAGAAAAGGGTGATGATTCTGAAGGCACAAGTATCTTTAATTTCGTAATTTCGAAGATTTTGTCTCGGAAAAATGGAAATGATTTTCAATAGAAATAAAACTGACAAAAAATGAATAACAATACTGGATAGTTTCAGGATGGACAAAGGAAAATATTAATCAAAATGCGATGAGAGAAAGGAGTGGGAAACACATTTACAAGTTTATGAAGGAAAAGGAGAGCCGTAAAGTAGAATTCAAAAACAGGTGGATTTAAGGATGGAGGATGATTGAGATAGAATGTAAAATTTTAAAGCTAACAAGTAAGAGAATAAGCTAAATAGTTTGATAGATATCGAGACTGAAGAGGGAACTAGAAGAATCAAAGAACGAAACTAAAAACTTTTGTCTTCATACTTTTCTGGATCCATTGAGCTTCGTCCTTCCTGTTTTCTTCACCTCTCTTTAGATGAACGACGTATTTTAAGTGGCCTCAACAAGATGCTATTTTTAAGGAAAAAGTTTCGCGAAATAAGCTCATAAGCTAACCTATACAGGTTTTTCTAACCACATTATCATTATCAGCATCAGCGTCATTATCATCAATTTCTCTTATCTCCATTAATCATTATCATCAAACTTTCTTTTGTTCCTTTCTCCGTCCACTCCTTTTCATCAACTTCTCTGCAACTTTCAACACCTCATTTTTTTCTTTCTTGAAATCCTTTGTTACTTTCTCTCCGCTTATTTGCTTTCTTGATTTATTGATAACAGATTTACTAATTGAAAAATTTTTCAAATCCTGACCATTTTCATTTATTTTACAAATGATTTTGCAAGATCGTTTTCTACAATTTGTCAAAAATTTTGTTTGTTCAGCCTACTTTTCTGTTGAAAGCTTCAAGCACAAAGCAAGCCGACATAAACTTCAAAGATTCTTTCAAGGAAATTGTTAAAATTTCGCGAGAATTATTATGAGGATCATTCAATACCAGCATTTTCTGAGTTTTCAAATTATAGCTGGAAAAAGTTTGCTCATTTGAAAATTACAAACAAAACAGAAGATAATTCCTTTTGGAAGCTTTCCACTGCTTCAAATGAGACAAGTAAAAAACAAGTTGACATTAAAGCTGATTTAAAAGATTCGCAATGATCTGTTTTATAAGCAATGACGATGTTAACAATAAACAGCAAAAAGAAAGTTTGGAAATTTGTTTAGTGAAGTAAATATCAGCATATCATAAAATATTTCGTTCTCTTTTAAGACCTTAGAAGCAGAAATTGATGGTTGTTGTCATGATATTGAAATGAAGGATACGGATAAATGAATCATAACGCTATTTCTGGCATATTTTCGACACAATTATAATGCTAAATCAGTCATAAAATTGCTTATTTTCGAAATTTCACATTGGGAAAATAAAGATTTTCAAGCTCTTCTGCAAGCATTTTACCTATTTTGCTTACTAGATGCATTACTGTCGACTCTGAATAGAATATAAGTTGATAAAGTAACAGGCTAAACTTCTCGTTCTTTAACAACTGGAAGACCATCTACTATTCTCGCTGTTACTTTTTCAGGCTTATTTAGGCTATTTTCTTGTTCTTCAACTATAGAAAGTTCATTATTCAATTTTGTATAACCTAATCATTACAGAAAGGGCCTCAGGCTTTATAGCAACTACGCGCATTGCTGTTTGCTTCCCAATTTCCTGTATCTTAAATGATCATCTGATGATTGAAATACAACTAAAGCCCCATTCATCGTTTTAATCGATTTTTTTTGTTCATACATTTGCAGTACAACTAATTCTTGCCATTCTAGGCTGCAAGTTGACTTCTCTTCTACCTGCTGTCAACTAGCACTTTTCGCGGTAATATTCTTCAGAAAAAAGTTTGGCTGTAACTTTGGCAACCCATAAAAATTATGGAAAATCCATATCTAATACTATTTTTCAGTAATAAAGTTTGATTAGTGTTATATGTAACGCATAAATCCTATCAATTTTTATTTCAAAATTTTGTTCCTTTCAATTATACCGAAATGAGAAAAATTACAAATTCAATTAAATTAATGAGGAACGAAGTAGCTTTTTATTTTCAGTCAACGGACAATAAAGAGAAAACTTAGAATCTATTTCCAATGACTCATATTTTAGTAAAAATAGACAAGAATTTTCCATGATATACGAAAGAAATGAAATGGTGAAGAGAAATTTGTCAATCGATTTCTGTATGTTCGTTTTATAAAAAATTGCTTATCAGAGAGCATTCAAAATATATCAGATTTGGATTTCAAATCTTTTTTTTCCTGAATATCTGTAGATCTGTACCAGTCAATAAAATTAATAAATTTAAGGAAAAAACAAAAATTCCCGAAAACATTATACAAGAAAATTGACGATGAGAAACGAGAATCTAGTTGACTTAAGATAATCGATTTATTTCAGTTGGATCTCGAAAACTGAGTTGTAACTTTGAACAAACTAGAAATTTGTATGAGTATTACTGAAATCTTATTTATGTAATATATTAATGTTTGAAGTATTGGTTGCGACAGACGAGTAAATTTTATGCGATTCGAAACAATCCTCGAAGAAAAACGATTCGAAAAAATCCTGAAAGGAAGATAGACTGAAATAAAAATCTCAATTTTGCTTAAGACAATATTCATCATTCGTTTTAATTATGCAATTCGTTGAATGTTACGTAGAGTTAGGTATTTTAAACCCTTGTCAGAAGACGTTCTCGGCTTGTAATTGTAATTTCCTCCAAAAGAATAACTAATCCTTCCCTTAGACATTGAACTTCAAATTTGATCTAATAAAATGTATTTTGCAACTTTTCAAGAAAGTTCCGAAAGATTGTGTTTTCAATGTTTTTCCTGTTGACAAATTTAGAATCTACTGTTGGGAAGGATCGAAATAATTTTAGCATAAATGCAGTCAAATAATCGAAATATTGCATCGTAAAAATATTTCTCACACGATTCATCACTCAAGATGGACAAATGAGTGTTGCTATATCTATTGTAATTCTCATCTTTGTTTGCGATTGTCAAGCTTTATCTTCAATAGGGAAGACAGGAAACTAATTCACATGCAAATGCTTCCGATCTTGCAACCTAGCTTATGTACAAGGGAGAGAAACAACCACAACAAAGGACCACTATCGATCGAGGAAAAGGAAATTTGACTCAGAACTGATTTGGGTAACGCGGTGAGCAGTACTGTTTCAATTCTCATCCAACATATCTCGATCACCAACTA
>KZ271563.1:0-16447 GCA_002249935.1 Onchocerca flexuosa
ATATTCAATACTGAAAAGGAAAAAAAAAAGAAAAACAAAAAAAAAAAAAAAAAAAAAATGAAATAATTAAATTCTTTCTTTTTTCCATAATTGAAAAACGAATTGTTTTAGAAATGAGATATTTTGTCAGAATATATCAATACACTTATTAATTAATAATATTAAAATTTTTCTTATTAATCAAATGAACTAAAAAGTCGATCAACAGAAAATGTAACTGATAATGAATTCATTGCATATCTTTTATATAAAATATATTCTTTTTTTTGAAGAAAGATTTTAATTTTATTTTTATTAATTTTTTTTTTATTTGAAAATAATGGAGTTTCAGGGATAATGATGAAAGAAACTTTTTAACCTTTTGAACTGTAATCCTCGACTTTCCACAAATTTCTTGGCAGATAATGCAATTCCACTTCGTACTGTTGCTCCAAGACCGTGGCAGTAGAGAACAATTGGTGTCAATTTATTCATTAACAAAAAAATTGTCACAAATAATGAATGAAAAATTTATACTTCAATTTAAAATTTCATCCACAATTCATACATATTTCTTAATTAGCGTTTAAAAAAAAACTTTTTTTTATAAATTTGAACAAAAAAAAATGAAATTTTCGCCACAAGTTTTCATTAATATTCGGTAAAGAATTTGAAAATTATTAAAAAAATTCAGTATTTTGGTTTTAAATTATGACAAGCTGTGAAAAAGTCATAATATGTAATAAGATAGTAATTTTAACGAAGTTCTAACACGGCATTGCTGATTCAGTAATTATGAAGCGATGAATGGATTATAAACGAAAATATGTGAACAAATTTAGTTTTTTAAGTTTTTGTTAAAAATTAGGTTTTTATAAACTAAAAATAACTATCAGAAACAAGCGAGGAAAGTGAATGTAATTGAGGAGAAATTAACAAAAATTAATTGTAGAATGATAATAGAAAGAATTGGGAGAAAGTGGGGAATGAGAAATTAATAGGAATTAATTGTCAAGTGATGGTAGAAGAAATAAACGTCAATTTCCATTAACCAAAATAAGGTCAACATTATGAGATAAGAAACGATTCATTCATCGGATAAAAAAATGTTACAAACAATCTTTAATTATAATTAAAATAAAAAAAGAAAGATTTCTTTTGTTTCCCTTTCGTTTATTAATTTTCATAAAAAAATCATTCGCTTTGCTAGTCGGTAAATTTTTGGGGAAAAAAATGGATCCTTTAATGAGAATTTTAATTGCTGTTTATTGCGTGTTTTATAAAATTTTAAATTTGCATTGCAGCAACAAGATTACTAACTAAATTCTGATGAAAATGGTAATATAGCATTGGAATTAAGTAAATTAAATCATCTTTGAATCAGAATTTATGAGAAGTCCTATTAAAACTAAGTATAACAGATTATTCCACTTTCCTTTTAGTCAATTTCAGTTTCTGTGACAGCGAAATCGGTTGGAATCCGTTTTGTTTGACGTTAGAAACTTTAGATTGCAACTTTTCTGTAGATAATAATATTTCCGCTTGGTTTAACTCTTCACGTAACTGTTTCTTATACTGTAATAAGTCATAAATTGGTTAATTAATTTTGCATTTGCTATAAAAAGAAAGGCAAAAAAAAATACAAAAAAAAAGTGGAGAAATTTATGAATTTCATTAACAACCATTAATATTTTCATATGTATACTATTAATAAAATCATTAAAATCTTTTCTTTAAAAAGTTATTACAACTTTATTGCAAAATTTATTCCAAGTTTTTAATGCCGCATTGAATATTGATGTAATTATAAATGATTATAATTATTACTTTACTCATTAACTCATAATGAGTTCCATGATTTAATTATCAGAACTTACACCAATCGTACAGCGCAAACTGTAATTCATTACTCGAAATATGAAATTATTTCAAAAAGTCACCAAAGAATAAGGAAAAAATTAAATTAAATAACAATGAATTTCTGTTACTTATTTATGGGAAATTATAAAGCATTTAACAATTTTTAATAAATGGTGTGTATTATTATTAAAATTACCAAAAGTTTCTTATAAATAAGTAACATTGATAAATTATTTTAAAAAGTTAGAAAAAATAGAACAATGAAAATTGGATAAAGAAACTGCTTAATTCAATGACGCGGTTCTTTTGAGTTTGATTCTGTATGATAAGCAATTGACTTCACGTAACTCACGTAACATTACGTAACATTATAAATTAACCTCATTCATATATAAATCATCTTTTGCCTTCTTCCACGTAAATTTGCATCGCTCATAGGCCGTGGTGATTACTTTTGAATTTTTCGTCTCCGTAAGAAACGGTTTTTGTTGTTTCCGTTGAATGGCTCTTGCGGTTTCTTCCTCCTCACGTTCCAACGCTATCTGCAGTTGAATCATTCAGGTATTTCTGTATTTAAATAATCATATATGTTTAAATAATTGAATATGATGACATATTTTTCAAATTTAGAAAAACTTCTCTCGAAAAATTCAAATAACTTTACATTTTAAAGATAAATTAATAAATAATAATATAAAGATAAATACTAATTTTTTGTAAATTTTTGAAGCAAAATATACCTATGAACATTAATAACTAATCTGAATCACTTATAACTATCGTCCAGACTTTTTTGCTGAATTCGATAAATGAATACTTCAAATTTCTTCGATTTTACCATTTTCTTCATTTCCATTTTCTCGTCTTTCTTACAATCATTCATCTTTAATACATCTTCGCGCTTTTGTCGATTTTTATTTCTGATATTTGAATAAAATGAACATATAAACACCAGAATTTAACAGTAAGCATTTAATTTTTCCAACAATTTATCAAGAACCTTTGCGAGAAGAAAAAAAAGTAATACTCGGAAAATACTTTGCATATCATTGGAAATAATATCATGTCTTGAAAGATTACATTTTTGCCATTTGCAATTTCTAAATAATATTTCACTATGCTATTACTTGCTAATATTTTGAAATTTTAAATAATTATAAAGTTAGTGAATCAAGTTGATAAAAATTGTAAATATTTTCAAATAAAAAATGATATATTTTCGCATAATTTGCCACCATCAACAATGGTCATTGATTCGAAGATAAGAAGTAAAGCAAAAAAGAAAATAGTAACATGACTTTGCATTTGTACGAAGTGATACAATGAAAAATGAAGAAGTGATTGGAAATTTATATTCATCTTATCAACTTTTCAATTTGATAAAATTGATACGATATTCTTGGCTCTTTTTTGATCGGTGATAATCATTTGAAATTTTAAAAACCAAAAAAGGGTAAAAATGCTGGTATGTTTTAAATGACAATTGGGAACAAACTTATCAAAATTAGGGATATTCATATGAAATTAAAATACTTTTAAATTCAAAGTTAAATGTTCAAAATTTAGGTTTTTCTTGACAATATTGTTCCGAAATAAAGCATAAATTATTTGATATCTGAAATTAAATTAGCAAATTTCTAGAACTGAGTCAGAGATAATGAATATATGTTCACAATAATATCGAATTTGAATCGCTGGATCAAATTTAAAATTCAATTTTTTTTTTTTTTTTTTTTTTTTTTTTTTTGCAGCACTGCCTCGTGCATCGCGTTCGTGTAAGTTGGGATCCAGCATATGTTTTACATTATATTTATTTATATAATTACTTGAATATTTGTTAATTTATATTTACTCAAATTTTTACTTATGGAGATTCATTTCGAAATATATTTAACAAATTTTGTTTGTCAGCTTCATTTTTATTCATCTTCATTTAATTTTTAAAAGCAATTCTCATTTACTGATTTTCAATGTTTTTAAGTAATCATATTATCCAACAAGTTTATATTAGATATTCGATTTAATTTGCTAATTTGAATATCGCTGCATGCGAAAACCGCCGTTTGATTTTTTTGAAAAACACTGAGTTTTAATTCTCTTAATTTCTGCTCGAAAATGTTTACAACTAAGGAGTATGCTGATTTAAACTATAGCAGCGTTTTTAATATAATGTAAAAATGCATAAAAGCACTCCTAGAATAATCATTTCAGGGTTGAATATGATTGTTTCGCTTTGAATTTTAAAAATATTTATCCTTCCCCACAAGTAAATAAAATGCTTAAGTGCTAGGCAGTTGAATTATAAAAGCATTTATCATTTCTTACAAATAAATAAGATACTTGAATATTTACTGGGCAGTTGAATGATAAAAGTGTTTTTCATTTCTTCTGAGCAAATAAGATGCTTCAGTACTTGGCAGTTTAATAATAGAAGCATTTGCCATCTCTTACAAGTAAGTAGAAAATAAATAAATATTCTACAAATAAGTAAGATACTTAAGTTCAACTTACTTGGCAATTGAATGTTAAAAATATTTACAATTTCTTATAAGTAAGATACTTAACTATTCACTTGGCAATTGAATGTTGAAAATATTTATAATTTCTTATAAGTAAGTAAGATGCTTAAGTATTTACTTGGCAATTGAATGTTGAAAATATTTATAATTTCTTATAAGTAAGTAAGATGCTTAACTATTCATTTGGCAATTGAATGTTGAAAATATTTATAATTTCTTATAAGTAAGTAAGGTGCTTAAGTATTCATTTGGCAATTGAATGTTGAAAATATTTATAATTTCTTATAAGTAAGTAAGATGCTTAAGTATTTACTTGGCAATTGAATGTTGAAAATATTTATCATTTCTTATAAGTAAGTAAGATGCTTAAGTATTTACTTGGCAATTGAATGTTGAAAATATTTATCATTTCTTACAAGCAAACAAGCTACTTGAGTATTTACTTAGCAATTCACTTTTAACTGAAAATTTTGGATAATGAAAATAGGATAAAATTTATTGATCTTTGAATGGAATAAATATTATTAAAAATTTTACGTTTTCAAAATAAATAAACAACAGCAATTTCATTAAATGTGAGTCAATAAAGTCATCTTAATTTTCTAATTTGATTTCTAAACAAATTTAATTCATTAATTCAGGAATAATTTTGCGTCCTTTTATTTTATTTTCGTTCAATCATTTCATTGAATATTTGTAAAATAAAAAAAAATCTTCTCTAATTCAAACATTTTTAATTATATTTTGTCCTTCATTATGCGAAGTCGAAAAAAAAATGTAGGAAAATAAGAATTATGAAAAAAAGACTTCTGCGAAAGCAGTTTCGTCTGTTAAAATACAGGTCGCTGTACTGCAAGCATGTCAGAAGTGCAGAAAGATGAAACAAAGTCAGGTGGTCCTCAGAAGGTGCAACTCGAGCTTTAAATCGAAATTTTCTCTTAGACTTACCAGAGAAACCAAATGGACTAATTACAGTAAGAATTGACGAAATTATTTTAGATCTAAAAAGTTTTTTTTTAAACGAATTGCGCAATTGTGAATATCTCCACTGAAATAAAATTTTCGTTTATATTTTTTCAAATTTTAGCATAAATCGATTAAATTATCTTAGCAATGTTGATGATTAAATTCAAAATTCGTATTTCTAGAGATATATTGTTCATTACACTAATCTGGAACTAATGCAGCATATTACAAATAAATGATCAACAAAGACTGATTACAGAATGATTTATTTGATTATTTGAATTCAAATTAAGCTAAAAAAATTTAAATTAAAATTTGGACTAAATACAAAAAGAACTAATTTCACAGTATGTGCATTAAATGCAATAAATGCAATCATTTTCGGAATTTTTTCCACAAAATTTTTTTTTTACATATACGAGAGATCTTCAATATTTACAGTAATATTTGGTTGTAATTAATTCCTTAATTTTTTCAAATAATAATAATAATTGAGTGAAATGTTGTTTGAATTGCTCTTCAGCAAATTTTTTCTGTTTTTTTATTTTTGGCAATGCATTTTTACTGATCTTTCTAATTAATTCACGCTTTCAGAAGCGTCATTATTTGCCATTAATATTCCTATTTAAGTCCAAAAATTAAGAAATAATTAATTTTTGGTCAAGACTATCAAATTTAATCAATTTATGAACAGATGTTCCAATAAAAATTTGATAAAAAAAGTAATAATATGAAAACGAAATGAAGGATAGAAATGAAGCTCATTTGATCGATTATATGCCTTGTTGTATATTTTATTTTATAATGTTATAACGTCATCAATGACATTTGCCATAAGCAAATTTTAATAATTATTAAAAATGTGAAATACATGTGCAAGGTTAAAAAAAGTGTGTGATGAAGTTTTTTTTTAATTTTCTGGCAAAAATTTGAAATCTTCTGCTGAAGCTTTGCTGGAAAATACTTTCTCCTTTGAACGTTAACATTGCGAAATGAAGGCGAGAAATGCGTCCAATTCGTGTCATTCAGAAATTTAAGCCGAAAGATTTGAACAAATGATAGCTAACTGTTGATGTTCAAGCTCTGCTAAGCATTAGCGAGCGTTAATTTGAATTTATCCTCTTAAGGGAATGATCTGTTACATTCATTTTCACACTATTAATGCAGACCTGATTACATCGTCAAATAATTAGTGATGTACTATCATGAAGGACTGTATAGGAGGATCTATCAGGCGCAATGATTGGTTTGTTACGTTTGCAAGACACGTATAAAAGGAGAGATCCTGAATTCTCAGATGCGAATAGTTGCTTTGCTGATTAGTTCTGATCCTCTAGATAATTCGAAGATTGGATTTGGAAAATGCGCTTTCTACTCCTTGTTTTGCTTTCCTCTAAATGGAGAGAATGGTGAAAAGAGGAGATATATCGATTTTAGAATTTCGAATGTTGCAGTTGGAGATTGTTTTGAAACTGATCATGCATATGACTCTTCCGGCACAATTATGTGGATGCAGGAAGCAAAAGGGTATATCGAGTGGGCAGTCCCAATGGCGAACCTAGATTTACTCAGATATTTGGTTTTCTCATTATACAAAGAGTAATCTGAAACGAGCTTTGCTGCTGAAAAATGAAGTATCGCCTGAGTAAGTCCTTTGTTATAGAATTTTAGCAGAAATAATTCCTAGCTTTAGTAGCACTTTAGTAGCACAATAATGTTATTCATTAACAGCGAAATAAGTTTCATGTGCATACAAACATAATCACTTAATAGCATGTTGATCATTCTTTAATTCTTGTATAACACGAACTGTTTTATTCTGTTCGTACTACAGATCCGGATCGTCCACGAGTCAAAGATAGTGCAGTGGAGTTTGAAGATTTGCTGGACGATTATGAAGTCCAACGTATCGATATGCGACGAGACATTTCACTAATAAGTAATGCACGACTTAAAAATAACTTGGAAGAAGGTATAAAGCTGATATACGAAGCACTGCGTCGACAAGAAGCGCCCGTCGTAAGCGCTTCATTGCTATGTATTTAATTTCAGCATGTAAAAACAGCAAAATTGAGCTGTGATATTCAAAATCCTTGGCTTGATTCTTTCTGGTAGCACTGATTAAGCTTTCTAAAAATATGTATCACAAACTGTCAGATATTCGGCTTTTTTTTAAAAATTAATAAATGGAAACGTACGACTTTGCAGAAATTGCTCCTTAATTGCTCTTGCCTACAAGACCAAAACAGTAATCGAAAATTTACACATCGCTAATAATCTGTCATTTGAAACTTTTTTGATTGCTTTTCATATGTTAATAACAAGGAATCATATTTTCAGAAGGGAAATCAGTCCTTCATAGAACTGGGAACTGGAAATCGAATGGCTGCAATTTTAATCTATGTATTCATTCATTTCATTTGTTTCCGAATATTTTTTTGTACAATTCAATCTTTTTAATTGAAAATATTTTATACAAATAATTGTTTTCATTTGATCACGGATGACTGAACCAGAAATCGGAGGTAGAATAGTATTCATTACCAGATTGAAAATATCACTACCTTCATCAGAATGAGTTGTTAGATATTAGATAGTAGTGAGGAGATATCAGGTGCATGCTATCATCGCGCAAAATGTCTTTTGACGATTTCTGCAGAAAAAGCGAAAACTTAAACTCGAATTCAACTGCAGAGAAGTGCAGTTAAATTGAAATGAAATATTTTATTTTCCCACGATTTTATAGAAAAATGAGATAATTAATTTCGGATTGAACTTAATTACTGACATCGTCCATTTGTTTTATGAGCAGCTGAATAAGAGCCAAGTGGATAAAATCGGTCGAAATATCTATGTGCTTGAAAATTTTTAAATTTTATGCAAAGTTCCAGTAATTTGTTCTAATCTAGAAAAATTGATATTAGGTATAGTTGAATTATTATAATTTACTTCAAGTATGCTTAATTATTATAATATTTGGATTTCTACAGAATGCAGCACTGTTCTGGTACAATTTGATGTGTAGTGGTGAGATATATATGCGTTCTCGACTTGCTGCATGTCCGGCATTAAATGGAATTAAATGGACAGCGATCAAGTGGTTCCATGAACGAGGGCGAGAATGTCGTCGACCGTATGATTTGAATCAGTTCGATCAGGAACGATGTGTGAATGATCTCGACTCTCCCGAGCCAAAACATCGCTTAAATATAAGATCAGAAGCCAAGAAATCTACGAAAATAAAAAATACTGAAGAAATGCAGACCCAAAATCTGGAAAAGAATCAATAATTGTGGAATTTCAAGAAGAATATTTTAATTCCTATAAAAGTTATGTGAAAGTAATTAATATAAAAGACTGAAGTATCTATATAACGAAGATTCTTCTACTAATGCATCATTAGAAATAAACAAATCTGTTTGTTTTGTTCTTATCACACGTCTCCATCTTCATCGATATTTCAGTTAAGTAACATATTTATAATTTTTCATTAAGCTTTTTGTTTTCTTCAGTTTCACTTTTCATTATTATTAATTCTTTGGATTAAATTAGATTAGATACTACCAATTAATTCAAAACACTTTATTGTTGTTATATTTTCAATTTCGTAAGTCGAAAAACAAAAATAAACATAATTATACAGAAAGAACAAATAAAAAACATAAACAAGTACAACATATTCACAGAATATTTATGTAGATAAAAATTTAAACTGTAAGACTACAATCAAATGGAAAAATTAAAAGTTTCATAAAGGTATTGATGATTATCATCATAATCATTCGTCATTTAAGCTGGATAAAAGTAAAATGTATGCTTATAGGAATTTTTTACAAAGAAGATTTAATTTTCCGAAATTTTAACCATTAAATCATCAAATTATTAATCTTTAAGTTTAAATTTTTTAAAAATTAATCGTTAAATTATTAATTTATTAATTCATATGTTATAGAACTTTGATTTGATTTTGATTAATTCAGATGAGGATTACTTTGAGCAAAAAATAAAATGAAAATAAAAGACCAAAAAAAAAAAAAGAAAAAAAGAATATTTGTAAAAATTATGAAAATTAATAAAAATTATTCATATGGTAAAACACTAAAAGAAGAAAGAGAACAAAAAAAAAAAGGTGGGAAATTAAATTTTTTTTGTTAAATTATTTTAAAAAATTATAATAACTAATCAAGTATTCGGTAACATTTAATCAATCTCGCTTGCATTTTTTCAACGTCATTCATCGTCACATTTCTGTTTAATTGTTGCACAATTGATTCATTATGCTTTTTCAAATGCAAATTAAATTTATTAAGGAAATTCGAATTGACTTTATTGTTACTGTTTCATAGTACATATCATGAATAAAATGAATTAGACATACAAAATCAAAGTAAATTGCCGCATATTGAAATTAAAATTAGCATTAAATATTCATCATAATTTAGTAAACAAAATCAGATTTTAATAAAATTTATACAATAAAAGAAAAATCATAAAAGGAGGGTTCTGCATGATTTGTGATTTGGGATTCCAGAGTCGTTGAATTGGAGATCTTTTTGCTGCTGTGACTTGCTAGGTCAACAATAGTCTTTATTAGGTTTGCACGATATTATGAACAATATCGCCCTTTACAAGAGTAAATAATGAGGAAAAAACAATATCCAAGTGATATAAATATTGCCACTACTATACCTTCGATGAATAAGTGATTGCGCTTCGTTGTGATTGCTTGATATTGCTTGGGGACGTTTGGCCATTGATATTGACGCAGGAAAACCGGTCGCTGATAATAGTTCCCTCGTTGCTGACGAAATAATAATGCAGACATTGGCAGACGCTGAACCGCCATTAGCCTTGATGAAATGATAGATAGGGGTATTCAAGAGATTGCTACTGCCGCTGCTGGTGATGTGTTCAAGCACTGATCCTGCTGCCCTGAAAGCTCCCCTTTTGTATGGTCATTCTTGATAGGATCGGAGGTTCATACATTATCGTACAAAAAAGATTGGTATGGATGAAGACTGAAGGATAAGAGGTAAGCAACGCTTAAAACATTTAAACAAAGTATAAAAATTTAGTCCTTTGTTTTAAACCATTTAAGCTTTTTATAAACCATTTACATGTTTTATAGCCATTTACAACTCTTAAACGAAGCATGTGAGCATTATTAGCAGATTAGATGATGAGAAACAAAGGACCTTTGTGCGCAATATGGACAAATGGTTACATGAATGAGATTACAAATTTTTATTATAAACAACATTTGGATTACGTCGGCACATACTAATGGCTTGGACATTTTCTCTGATTTACATCAAGAAAACTGGGTAAAAACAAAAATTATAAATTGTTTTAATTATTTTTCAAATTGCTCAAAAGAAATAAATGAAGCGACTCGAATCAACAATTTAGAAAATGATCTGAAATTTGAAAGGTAATTCGAACTGATAAAAAATGAGAAACCGAAAAATGAGAAGCGTACGATAGTAAGAGAAAATAAACAGAATTCAGCTTATTTGCTAATTAAATCCTGAGTGTTTACAAGATATTTGTTTGTCTCATGAGGCATAAATACTGAAGCTATCTTCGAATTGATTAAATGTCATCGAGAATGTGAATAAATCTTGCAAAGTAGTGAAGAATTAATTCTTTTTAATTATCAAAATCATGATTGTTAAATTGTCGATGGTTCAAGTATATGATAAGCGAGAGAATTTCATATTTCATGAAGATTTTACGAAGTGTGATGAGAAATTGTTCAATTTCAGGGTCAAATAGAGCGACTATTTCCATTACTCATTCACCGATGTTTGTCTGAAAGTCTATCAAGTAGGTATTGATGATGCTATTTGAGTCAGAAGAAAAGTTTTTGAATTTATTCTATCATTTTTCATGGAATATTCCAATGAAGAATATAGTGGTTCGTCCATTATTCCGACTGTGTCGAAAAATACTTCTATTTATAACTTACGGAATCTAAAATATGAGATTAAATAATAATGATGGTTTGCATTGATTGACAAGATGGTGATAATTTTCAGAATTTGATATATTTTTATTTTCAACAACAAAATATCATATTGTTTAGTGTTTAGAAAATTAGAAAATGCAAACATGCTGTCCTGTAAATATGCAAGCATGCTATCTACCTTTGATGTAATTTTCTGCAGGATGTCGAAAATTGAAATTATTCCCACTGCGTATGATACAATTTTTCGCTGTTTCTTCCTGATCGTGACAAAATTGTAGGAGTGAATTCTGTTTTCAGTTCTTACAGGTTTCTTCAATTTCGTTCTTTCACTCACTTGGAAACAAACCTCAAACTTGGTTAAATAAATCTTTTTTATTATAAAATAAATTTTGTTAATCAACGAACGTTGCTATTATATCAGTAACAATACAATTTCGATAATATCAAAGGGATAAATTTTATGAAAAATACGGTTACGAAGAAAAGGAGATACGAGCTATATCATCCGACCGAGCTCATGCTGCCCATCCTTTGAAATGAATTTTATGCACAATATCTTCTTCTTCTTCTTCGTGAATGGAGGATTCTGATTTCTTTTTCGGGCCCACAAGAAAGGTCTTTTGTTGTCTCAGGAGTATGCGCCTTTGTTAGCGCATGTGAATGTGCTTGTGGTTAGTGCATGATGAAAAGGAGCTTTTCTTTAAAGCTCATTGATTTAATAGACAAAAAAATGATTTCACAATTAACTACAGCAATTTCAACTTAAAAACAAAGGAATCACTGGTTTTCTCCTTTTATCCTCGCGATTTCAGCGACACAACTAGTGCTTATATAATAATTTTTCCTCGTTTAACATTTACTGTTCAGAAAACATTACATGCAATTACCATATCGATCTGATTGTGAACTTTAATTTTTTACTCAATTTTTTCTTTAAAAACAAATTCGTGGTGAAAAAGAGAATTGAAAGTTCTGTCTTTTGTATCTGAAATATCTTCCTTTACTTCATTAAAAAAAATTTTCAAATATTTTAATAAAAATTAGTTTCTCAAATTTGGAATATTTCCGTTTCAATCAAAGATTAAGATCTGACTTTAGTACTTATTATTTCAAAAAAATAAATTAAAAGATCATTGCTAAAAATATTCACGCAGTCACGCTACATGGCCAATAATATAATTTTGCTGGACACCAATCGTGCGATTAGTAATGAACCATTCTTATGGCTTGCATGCAACGATCCACTTCTTACTGCATTTAATCTTATAAATTAAACCTAGAGTAAATAAATTAGAACATCCATTCATCCATATTTAATGATACGATAATCGATAAATCATATTCTGGACATTGATCATTTTGGAATTCCGGGCATTGAATTTCTGAGATGTTCAGCATCTTTTCATTTACTGCTGATTTCTATCCTGAAAGATCCGAATTTCTCCAATATCATGATTTTCCGATTATCTTTATTAGCAAATTTCTACTTTTTATGAAAAGTCAAAAAAACCAATCGATAATGTTACTTCCATTCACTGCAAGTTTTTCAAAATTATTTAATACTTTAATTGTAGGTAGTGTAAGATGATTTGCGTAATAATGCAATGACATTTGTGGTTAGCTGAGCAATGTTGGATTACAGAAAAAATCCACGTACTATTATCACGTAAAGTCGGATCAACTTCATTTGACTGTGTATTTTTTTTCCACGTATCCAATTAGCTTCTCAGATTTATATGAAACCGATATATTGTCAAATAATGTTGTTGATATCAGAAAATTGAGCAACATTATTTGGTAATTTTGTTTCTTCACATGCATAAATAGCGAAACCTAATTTACATCTGTGGTATGCTTTTGCTGACTTAAACATTTAAAAATCAGCCAATCATGAGAATATCACAAAGTTACTTATTAGATTACTTATACTGACATTTGCACAGAAGTATAGTTGCCAACTTTGTATATTGGTAGTATTGTCAGCAAGATTACAGTTATAATTGATGATAAAAACATTGATAAAAAATTAATGTTTTTTGTTCCATCAGTTTAAGTAGTCGGATAACTTCAAATAAAAGCCATTTATATAAGAATTTCAAATGATTTTAAATCAAAAATCCATGCTATTTCGTATGACTTTAATGTGTTTGAAAGAAAAAAATCAAAATTTATGGTTTCTATCTTCATTCGGTGTTAAAGCAACAGTAGAAGGCCACTGGCATCGAATATAGACAGGATGTGGAAATTTGAAATATCAAGATTTTTGTCGTAAACTTCCTTGCTTCAAATTTTTCCCAATTTTTGCTTTACTCTATGCATTTAGCAATGAAATTTGGATTAAAACATTTAATTTTTTGGATTAAAACATCGGCCAGGTAAACTGAAATTTCTCTGCTAATAACGCAAATGCCATGAAATTATTTTGAATGTTATTAGAAAAATTTTCTGAATTTCTCAATTTTGTCCACGCTTATCTCGAATTGATTGAAATAAGAAATTACCAACGACGGAAATATCGATGAAATGGCAATGTATATTTGTTTACAATAATCATTAATATTGGAATTCATTTAAAGGAAAAAGATAATTTTGAACTTCTGAAAATAAAATCTATCCAAATTTTAGCAGAATTTTTAGGCAAATGAGCAGATTAGTATGATACATGTTATTTTGGTAAATTGGATGAGTTATCTGAACGATCACTTGCTGACATTATTTAGTTTAGAAATTAAAGAATTTTTGTTATTTTTTCATTTAATTTGTCTTCATAAATGTTGTTTGTAATCGAAAATTTTCATTATTATTTCACGATTATCCAATAACTTTTCAGAATGATTTTTCCTCTGAGGATTACATGCATGTAAATAAAGAGATTCATTGGAGTGGAAGAAATTATTTTATTGAAATAAAAAACGACTATTTTATAGACGAAATTTATAATATTAAATATCTAATATTAATCCATAGCACTAATTTAATATTTCTAATATAAATAAATGCCATAAAGATTGAATGCATTTGAATGATTTTTTTTTTTTTTAATTTGCGTTCAATATTAAAAAGCTATGTATATTTATATACTGATGGCATCGTAGTTATATATTATATCAAATTTGATAGTAAAGATTTCGTGATACTTTATAGATGGGTTTTTTTTTTCTCTTTTTTTTTTGAATCTCTATAATATAAACTAAATCCAAATTTGATATTTAATTAAATCGCAGAAGGTTCAATAATTTCAATAGGTTTGAGCAAATTTTATTCTGGTTATTTTTGGGATCAATTTCTTTTTTGTTTTGTTGTGATAGTAGTTATCCGATCAAGATGAATCAAAACATTTGAATCGAAGATGCTGGATTCTTTTCAGTTTCATAATAATATGTAGAACCGCATGTATCTTTCATAAATGCAAATTCAACTTGTTAAAATGATAGTGCAAACAAAATTAATTCTTGCAAATACACTAAAAACTTCATAAATCGTTAATCTAAAAGAATCAAATGATAATTAGATTTTTTTGAAAATTCGTTGAAATTTCCATATTTTTTCTCATTACAATATTTCTAAGCGTATTACGATTTTTCGGTAATTTATGATATGTATTTTGGTGCTGCTTCTGTGATCAACCAGGGAGAAATTTATATCACCTTCAGTTGCAACTAAATATTGGCTCAATTATTAAAAGCATTATGAAAAATTGATAAAATAGAGTAAATCAACTTATTCAAAGCTATTTTCCATTGTTGAAAATTATCATATATCGTTAATGAAGAAAAAAAATTATTTTTTGTGCCAGTAATTTTAATAACAGAATAATACTACGTGGGTGTAAATAATACGCCTGGATTTTTTTTCCTAAGTATTAGCATAACTTGGCATAATTATTAGCTGAATAATTACTTCAGGCTTTATTTATTCCTTATTATCTAGAATAAAATTCATAGCATATTCCTAACTTTCGGAAAACTTTCGTTTTTTCAGATACGCTAAATCGATGGATAGAATTTGTACACTTTTTTTTTTGAAATAGAAACTTATAGAAACTTTATCAATAACTTAATTGTTAATTTTTCGATTTTTTGAATCAACAATCTCTCTTTAATGTTTTTCGCCTGTACTTCTCTAAAAAATCTCAATGTCCAAAGCTGTTTATCCATAATGATAAATGATAAAATTTCTTTCAGCTAATGACTAACCAAAATTGTTAAATTTTTCATTCAAATTTGTTCGATTCTTACACGACTTCTATCTTGACGAATTTATGCAACTTGCTATGTTTGTGATTTCAATCTTTTAATCTTAATTTGTATCATTTATATTATAACTTGGTGAATACTAATCATTTAGAAAAAACAAAAAATTACAAAAATTCCTTCACTTTTTCCATTATTTATAATATCGGAATTCTTTTTCGATATCAATTTAAAAATTTCTTCATGATGTTATGGTATTTCTGCCATTATCTTCTGTTATAATGATGTGCTTTTCATTGATATCAGTATGATGTATCAAGTTTATAATGAGAATCGTGTCCTCTTCAAAGTAAGGGAAATTTCGCTTACTCAAAAAACATCGGAGTTACGAAAAAAAGTATATTTAAATTCTGATTTTTTTGCTGATTTTTTCTAATTGTTTACTGATTTTAAATTTGGATATCAAATGTTTATATCGGTTGAAACACGAATCAAGCAAATTGATTGTTAAGCTTTTCTCATAAATTCTTAGTTTTTCAATCTACTACCATTTGAAGATTTACCAGCTAAATTTTTGGAGCAATCATGAACTCCAATGGTCGGACCCATATAAGTTATCAGGGATGCGATGGGGTCCGTTTTAATCGGTATGTATTTCTTACTGTGAAGGTAGAAAATCCATGTTTTTGGACTCTTGTTAAGTAGCTAGATGCTAACTCTTCTGAACTGAATAATGTATTAAAACATTATTATCTTCATATTTGTATTTCAGATTATAAGGTTTCCGGCTGTGATTGCAGCTACGCACCAATGAAAGGGTAGCATTGGCATTCCGCACGGGACAGTAAGTATTGAGAATGAATGATTTTTTTTTTTACGGTTTTAAAATTTCGAATTGGTATGCGAATTTATATGACATCTTAATCATTCCTGTTTTAAATTTCTGCCAGCAGTGCTGCCGC